>OMLM01012818.1:0-14135 GCA_900302695.1 Helostoma temminkii
AATTTTAATCCAACAAAAAGGACACACGTCACCCCACTCATCAGATCTTTGCACTGGCTTCCTGTAGCTGCTGCATCAGATTCAAAGCTCTGACTCTTCCTTCAGAGAGGTCGACTCACCTGCACCTGTCTACCTCAACTCCCTCATTCAAGTCTACATTCCCTCCCGCCCACTGCGCTCTGTTAACGAACGCTGTCTGGTGGTTCCGTCACAGAACAAAACATCCAATCTAAATCTCTTCAGCTCTGTGGTTCTACGATGGTGGACTGAGCTACTGAACTCTGCACGGTCAGCGGCCTCACTGCCAATATTCAAAAAAACTGCTGAAGACAGAACCTTTCCATAACTTTCAATGCACTTATATACAGTAGACAAAGAGTCTTGCACTTACATCTCATGAAACAGACATACGTCTTTTGATGCGTTTTGCTTTAAAGTTTTTCTCCCATTCGCTGTCTTGTACCTCACTGTGATTCGCTTTGGATAAAAGCGTCTGCCAAATGACTAAATGTAAATGTAGAAAGACTGTAACCACAACAAATAAAACAAAACCCTAGAACCAAGACCACAGAAGAATATACTATAAAACACAAAGTCCATAACTAACATAGAAGGACTAATGGTAACTGAAAACCAGGGCAGAAACAACAAGAACAAAGAAACAAAAGAGTAAATCCAGAGTGGCTGTGAGAGAGTATAGAAGTGCTCGGATGGCTGCCCTGAGAGCAGGTACAGAGTCCTGGGGCAGCAGGCGTGAGGTCGGGAGGCTGGACTCCTCCAGAGGCCTAAACAGAACTGTTGAGGGAAACAGGAGCAGCAACTTCAATGTCATGACAGAAAGGGCGCAGAGCCTGAAGCTGGAGCCTCAGCCGAGTCTGAGGACGGTGCTAGTGTGTGTTCAAACAGCTGACGCAGGCCTGCGTGTCATCAAGTAGATGATATGTCAGACATTTTGTTTCATTGAGGTTGATTGTGACTGAGAATGACGAGTTAAAACAGCAGACCTGCTGTTATTAGCAACAGGTAGCCATCAGTTTAGATCTGGAAGGTGTGGCCATGTGACTTCAGGTGAAAGCAGAAAGTAATTCTAGAGAAAAGAAGGGTGGAACCTGGAGCAGATCCAGATAAGGAGACTGAACGAAACTGATTCCAGCTCAGACGACACAGTGAACGGGAGCCGAGACTCTGTAAGTAGCAAAAACTTTTCTCTGCTTTAAACTGAAACTGATTTAATTCAGTCTGCCAATAAACAGAAAGGAAACCTGTTTGTACTCGTTTATACGTCACCTGACATCACAAACGTTCCCAAATCAACCAGAAGAATTTGTGTCGAGCTACACGGAGGAATCTTAACAAAATGACCTTTATACTGATGCTGGGAAGTGAATCATTAGAGTTTATATTTCAATAATAATCGGAGTGAAGTGAATTAAATAAAAAGTCACAGTGGGTCATTAGTTTGCTGTGGAAATAATACGGTCAGAAATATCTTCATACATTCGTATCAGGGACAAAACACAGTAGTTGTAGTGAAACCTGTTTGGTGGAATGAAGGAGAAAAACCTGCACTTGTGAGGATCATTAGAGTCAAAGTGTGAATGGCTGTCAAAGGAGTCATTATCTGATATGTGGAGTCCTCTCCAGTCTGATACAGTAGGTAAACTCCTCTATGTCCCATTCAAACCACCATTCATTCCAGAGTAAGGACCTGCTGTCCGGATGTGTCCCCTCAGCTCGGTGCTGTGTTCTTCTGTGAGGACTGTTCAGTCCAAGAAGAAGCCTCCTCTTGTGTGAACTGTTACTGTCCACAGCATGGACAGAACGTGCCACGACCCGGTTCCAGTCATTCAGTGAGGACGTCCTGCTGTGGACAGATTTACACGTCATATTCTTTCGGACTCTGGGTTTAACTGATTCAGTGACAAACTTTCCAGCATCCTTCATCTAACTGCAGCACTTTTTCTTGGAGTGCTCGTTCATGGTGCCGTTTTTGACCAGCGCACTGATCCACTAGTGACTGGACCTTCTAGATACATGTGTAGTTACACTACGGTCATTGTAACACTGGTGGTCTTTAGACTTAAACCAGCGATGAGTGAAGTGAGGGTGAATATTTATGCAGTCACTTCAGTTTTCTGTCTAAATGTACTTTACATCAGCTTACATCATCACACGTAAGAGCTTTTTGTTTTCAGCGTAAAAAAACATGAATTATGAATAATCACGATTGGTTGATCAAAATAAAAGGTCTGTAGATACACTAACTAATGAGCAGAAGCCAATGTAGACTCTGTCTGGTGTTTGACAGGAAGCAGTGATGGCCACAGTCAAAGAGACTCTGCTGAAGGCGCTGAAGAAGCTGAAGGCTGAGGAGACTTTAAGTTTCACCTGGAAGAGTATGGATCCAAAGTACAGGGAACTCTTCCTAACGACACGATGATTGCACCCTGTGATCTGGAGAACGCCGACAGACGGAGGACAGTGGACCTGATCGTCAAGACTTACAGCGGTAACCCTCTGGAGGTGGCCCGGGACGTGTTAGAGAAGGTCGGGAGGCATGATGTGATGGAGAGTTTGTCACAGAGAGACACAGGTAAAACTGCCAACACAGAGTTCCTATCAGAACAGAACCGCAGGTAGAAGTACACCTGGCCGAGCAGCAGCACGGAGGAGCAGAATAAGAAACATGTCACAACACCTCCATGATGCGTTGGGGTGGTCATGTGACTGTTCCGGTCAGTGACACACAGTCATGACTGTCAGAGCACCATCAACAGAGAAGATACAACAAAAACAAGTAGTTTAGGAAGCTCTGATCCAGAGACGAGAGCTGCTACTGTGAGCAAATGAGGGAAATTAGAAACAGAACAGAGCAGACGTAGGCACAGATTTTACATTAGAGCATAAACACGTTACTGTTTTCTTCAGTAACAGCTGGTAAATATTTCTATTCTACTTCTCCTCCTAAAACACAGAATATCACTCTGCTTTAGCATGAAGTGACTCTGATCCAGGTCCCTCTAACGTGTCCCTGTTCCCTCCTCAGGTCCTTTGCAGTTAAACTCTGGTAAGTATTCAGCTCACTGAATCACATCCTGCATCATGTGTCACAGGAAACTGACAAACACTTTTCTGTTTCCAGGGAACATGTTGTAGTGAAGGTGAAACGTCGCTACACATCTGAGTGTCAGGGACAACGAGCTGCAGGCATCGCATCTGGCCTTTGTTGTTTCTCTCACTGTATTAACATAAAGTTTTTGGGATTTTAAAGTGAATCATAGCATTGGTCATCATCATCATCACTCTAAAGCACAATGTACAACCTCAGCTGAGTCTCATTAGATGTGATTATTGTTAATCAGCCAGTATAAAGTATTTTTATACTACAGAGAAAGTTAATGCTTGATTTCTGGATTTCACTGTACTGGTATATTTAGACTTGTTACAGGCTTCATGATCTTCTCTGTGTCCCTCTGGTGTTAATAAAGAGTTTAAATCTTTCTGTAAAGTCTGTGGGCAGAAACTATTGTGGTTGGATTGTTTGTTCAGGAGTCAAAGTTAAAGATCTTCTGCTCTGTTTGTTCCTTCTGTTCTGGCCCATCTTCAGATTAGTTTCCAAAAACCATATTTGAATATCACATTCCAGCTTCAGTCCTGGACCAAGGAAGGGAGAACATGCCTATGTTGGGAAGGGAAATAACATAAATAAATGAAATGCAACAAAACCAGTCAGGCTGGAAGCCAGAGGAGAGACAATGCCTGACACCAGTTTTTATAGTGCACAGTGCAAAGTTCATGATACTCTACTCACCAGCTCCTGCAGAGAAAAGTGGTCAAAGTGCAGCCTTTTATCACATTTCTAAACTATGGAGTGTCACTGGTAAACAAACTGGGGTTATAAAGGTGACTGGTTTCCTGTTAAGGCTGCAGATGCATGAATCAAGAAGGAAATGAGCAGACTGACTTTCCATATATTTAAAAAACACACACATCCACACTGTCACAAACGTGTTTTATTTCTATTAAAAGTCAGTAAAATACTCTCTTATGTACAGAGTTTGTTAGCTTCCATCGCAGCTTTGTTCTGTATCTGTGCTACACATAGACTCAATATTAGAAAAACATTGTACAGATTAAAATGTCTAGAATCCATCATTACATCAGTAAAAATGTACTGGTAAAACACAGCTCTTTAAGTTGTCCTGTCTTTATTAATGTGGGATCCCTCAGGGAAATGTCCTGGGCCCCTTTCCTCAACAATATATTAAAACACTGTAATTAATGAGTCATTTTGCTCTGTGTCATTTGTGATTTCTCCTAATCCATAATCATCTCTATAGCTGGACAAAGAGTGTCACATCATCAGGTCTGAAAAACGTCCTGATAAAGATTTTATGTTGTTCCAGTTAATCTGATGGATTTGTTCCTTCAAGCAAAACACATTTAGTATCAACATATACTGACAAGATATTTATTTTTCTGTTTTCCCATGTCACTGAATGCAACACAGACTGGTGTGGGGAATCTCCACTGACAGGATGAACAGGGAGGTGGTATCTGTGTACCCCCCCAGGAAAAGTGTCCCCCTGCCTGGATGTGTGTACGGCTCTCTGCCCTAACAGCTGTGTTGAATAATGAACTATACTGAATTCTGGGTAAAATATTACGCACACTTTAAAACCAGAGCAGGTAACGTTAAGGTAGGTGAGCAGATGATAACACTGTGCTTAGCAGCACTGACCACGTAAACCTATCGCAGTGGAGTGTGACCAGTTTCACAGAGCCATTAACTTTGTGTGTTCTGGGTGTGTGTGTGTAAATCCTCTTTAAACATGAGTCATGTCGAATAAAACCAGATATGGAGAAAATAATCTACACGGTTTAAAGGACAGTTTGAAGGTTGTTGGTCTGTTTCACATTTGATGAAGAACAGTATCCGAACGGCTCTGTTCTGGTCTGGTTCTGACAGGTGGGAGTGACATACTCAGTGTAATGAGCTTCAGGTTCAACACTCTGTAAACCTCCACAGAATATTTTCTGCACTGGAAGATTCTGGAAGATTATCGAACTTAGGTTCTATAAAGAGCAACAGAAGAACCTGCAGGTTCCACTTACGTCCAGCTTAGAACCTCAGTGTCTATTCAATTTAAAATAATAGTTGCTGATGTTTGAGGGGTTTAGTGAACCTTTGCCATGTGAAGAGTTCAGCTGTTTGTAGACTTTTCGAAGAGGTCCAGAGTTCTGACCCTAAGACACGGTGGTTAGAAATTCTCCAGGTTCCAGGTTCTACCCCTGTAAACTGGTTATTTATTTCTGGATGGTTCCAGATGGGTCTGGAAGGTTCCAGAGATTCTCCAGGATCCCTCCCTACTTTAGTGAAAAGATGGTCTGGAACTCCTTAAGCATGAGCTCCACTATCTGGCTCTGGAAAACCATGTGGATCGTCATGTCTGCTGACTCAGTCTCGGGGCGAAGCAACGTGGGTCCAAACACAATGGCAACGCTCTGAACCGACATGCGGTTGGAGTCCTTGTGCTCTATGACCCTGGAGAGAGAAAGACACTGGTAAAGACATGGTTCTGATAAGACTGACATGACAGAGCTGCGAGGGGCTGCTGGTTCAGACTAACCCGGTTCTGGTCTAAATACTGCAAACATGATGATCAGCTACACCCGTTCTGAAGAAATATCAATATTTTAAAGGCTCACCGCTGACCCTAATGAACACTGGTACAGGCTATGACAGGACTCACCTGCACAGATGTTTGAACAGCACCTCCATGGTGTCGTGGTTTGGCAAAGGCAGAGAGCGAACCAGGTCCTTCATGTAGGAAACTCTCAGGGCGTAGTCTGGGACTTCTGCATGGATAAAAGATAGGAGGCTGAAGACCTTGGTATTATGAAGGTGTGTGGATATGTCTTTGTGTGTATTTAGATTCAATTTAGCTTTAATAACTGAAACATCTGCCATTATTTCCCATGATTACACTGTGTCATTTCTGTATGAGGCATGAGGAGAGTTTGAGTACTGACGAATGGCAGCAATAAATTTGTCGAAGCAGCTGAAGGGAAACAGCGGCTCTGGAAGTTCACGCAGGAAAAGCTTCAGCGCTCCAGTGATCACATGAATCTCTTCCCACTGTCCGTCCTCCAGGTCCAAGTGCTCCTCTGCGAGGTGACAGAAATGTAAGGCATGAAGAAGACAAGCTCCTGTTTTCAGACACTAATCATCTAACACAGTCTAACACCATGGATCGGGCAGTGGATCCACATTTGCTCGTAGCAAAGAGGCTTTAAGGACTCTGTTTACAACCAGCTCACTGGTCCTGGTGTTTTTGGAAGCTGTGGTGTTTCAGACAGTAATTTGAATAACGTGGTGACTGTAGGCCATAAAGAAGCTGCTAATGATGTTAATTCAGTGTCTAAGAAGTCGAGTTCACGGAGGGGAAACACTGCTGGCTCGTTACCTCGATCAACTTTGTATCGTAGTTTCTGGATCACGGCCAGATTTCCGCTCACTCTGTAGATCCCATCAACATCCAGACCTGAACACACAGACACATGTCAAAGACGTGTGTGTTTGTATGAAATGTGTTTGTGTGTGACATGTTCAGGTCTGTGCGCTCACCTCTCCTCTCCACCGTTCGGATACACTTTTCCAGAAACTTGGGGACGTTGGTGTTTTCTCTGTGACACAGTGTGTCCAGGTGACAGCCGAAGACATTATCTACACAAGACACATCATCTGTTATCACTGTACATATGATAGAAGTTATGCTCTAACAAAAAACATTTCATGTTTAGCAGGTTTCATGTTTTAACAGAACCTCGGTCTTTACCTGTATTTTCTTTTCATACATTGGAAGAACTATTGTAAATCTGTTTATTTCAATTAAAATCAGCTGAGGCCTTTACCTCTGATGTATCCTTTGTCTTTAACGTTCTGCAGCGTTGGCCTCCGCTGGAGGAACCGGCGCAGCTTGGTCCGAACTTGTCTCTGCTCAGAATCAACTGTGTTGGATGAATTTGTGGCTGCTAAAACAGGACAGAAGGAGAAGGAGTCAGAGGAACCAACTAAAAATAAGTTATTGTTGGAGCTTCTTCATATGTTGAAACCCAGAATCAAATACCAAATATCTGCTAATGGAGCATCTGTTCAGAAAATAGAAGTGGCCTCCAACACATAATCTAATAATCTTGTCCACAAACATTATTTATTTAAATAGACTTTAATTTCTGAAAAAAGTTGAAAATAAAGAAATGATTATATATATGATCTATGAAAACTGTAATATTCCTGCCAGCTGCTAAGGATTCCCTCTCTATGAGCTTCCTGAAGAGGAAATGTCTAAATGTAATGATCTAGAGAACCTAAGACATGATTTGATTTTATAATTATTAATTGAACAGTAAACTTAATGACACCACATTTTGTGCTATAGATCTGAAATCATTATGTGACAGAATAATCTACAGTATCTGGTAATTAGAGCAAGTCAACAGAAGTGTCACTGATAAAATGTATAGACGTACATGTCCTCTTCCTGTCTTTGCCCTCTTTTTCTGAAGCGTCTTCATCCTCATCCTCAGTCAGATGATCATGATCCTGAAAGAATTCAGAACTTTTAAAAACATCCGAAGTGCTTTGCATGTTAAATATTACAAGCAAGTAAAAAGTTACACAACAATAATCATTGTGCACATGTTCAAAATACTGAACCCTTCAGATCAGTCAGTCCATGAACACACAGCTAAATGTAAGCCAATGAAAACGCGTGTGTCTTTAGATCAGTGTCAATAGAGCTTTGGAGCACGACTCCCTTACTAACTAGCCTCGATCATGGAGCTGTTAGAAGGAACAGAAAAGGCCTGTAAAGTTCTCATCATTCTAACCCACACGTGGCTTTTATATCTTAAATCTTTATATCTCAGCCCAGGTTCTGGACTCATGTTACTCCTTCTCTGGCTTCTTGTAGGCTACAGCCTCCTGGAGGTTTGTGACAGTTACCAGCTGCTTGATGACATCCTGGACCACTCTGTGCCAGTCGCTGATGACGCTCTCTGTGTCGTACTGCATCAGGTACTCACAGCCCTGACGGGTCTTCAGCTGCAAACACAAACACAAAAACACCACAGATGAGTTCTACAGTCACAGACAAGATCCAGTGTGTGGGAAGCAGGAAACTTGGAGAACCCAGAACATACAGGGGAGGAACAGGGATCATTTCATGTGGAACCTCTAGAACAGACTGTATACACGGTACCGGACACGTAGAACCTCTATATATAGTAACAGACATGTGGAACCTCTAGAACGGACTGAAATCGTGGCACACCTCCAGAACGTTCTTCTTTGAGGACTTGTCCTTGGAGGCCCAGCTGATTGAAGCTCCTTTCAGTTCGACAGTGTATTCTGCAACAATCTGTGATGATTTTGTCTGAGGAAGAGGGACACATCATCATCATCATCATCATCATGAAACAGTATCAGAATATTCATAGAAAGTAAACTAATGTTTTTCAAATCAGGTATTACCCAAAACAAAATTATTTTAAAATTTCTACTCTGACAGTTTGCAGTAGCATAATAATACAGTATATTAATACAGTAATACAGTAGTACACACTAGAGGCACAGCTTAAGTAATGTGTGAATACACCCAGTATATTTCACTTACACAAGAGTTTAAATCATCAAACACTCGTATAGTTTGTTCATTATTTAAACTTTAAGCTCAAGTTTAAGACTTGAATATCCACAGAATATGACCTCTGTGTTCAGTGGTAACTACCACCCTGTTCCAGTATGTGTAACTGGTTCTTACAGCGGTCCCAGCTGGAGCAAATTTTGGATCTTTGTGGAAGGTGAGGATCCCACCGTGGAGAACGGTCCAGGACTGACCCCAGTTCTTCCTGTGCAGAGACAGACAGAAATCTGTGAGCGGTGCTGAACAAAGTGGGAATAAAATAACTACAGGAAAACGAAGAGTTTTCAGCTCCGACCTGATTTTCTTTCCATGATCAGCTGTTTTGGTCTTGTTGATGATTCCTGCTTTTTCCAGCAGGTGGCTCTGCAGAAACACAGGTACACACAGGTGAGGCTTCAGGTTTCTTTAGTCCTGCGGGTCTGCTTTGAAATGTGACTCCTGTGTAAACATGGGAGTGGTGTGTGTGTGTGTGTGTGTGTGTGTGTGTGTGTGTGTGTGTGTGTGCAGCTCTGTGGCCGTTTAGCAGGTTCAGCCTGCCGCTCAAACACACACAAACATACATGAAACCCGTGAACATTTTAATTCCCTGCAGGCACACACACTCTCACACACTCTCACTTCTACTGAAAAACTCTCTGTCACTGTGGAGGCAGAACCTCCCCTGTGACCTGAGGTCCGTTTCTTACGGGGTCACACTGTGCCTTTCATGGTCTAGTGTTACATATACATTACACAGTCCGAGGCCAAAGCTTGAGGCGGATGCTGTATCTATTAAAAAGTGTTTTTCATCTGTGAAGGAAAATGAACCTTCTCCAAAGACAAAACCTTAAAACATCAGTGGATGCAGTCAGAGGCCAACAGCCGGTTTCTTATGTGTTCACCTCACAGCCTGCCTCAGGCAGCAGCAGCCAGGATGTAGCTGTAGGATGGTAACGTTCATGTGGAACAGACAACTACAGTCAGACAGACTGGGAAGGGGGAAGAGGCATTAGAACGTGTATTTAAATGGTAAAAGGTAGGTACTTATATAGAGCTTTTCTACCTCACAGGTACTGAAAGCGCTTTGACACTGTTTCTCATTCGCTCACACACACACACACACCAATGGCAGAGCTGCTATGCAGCTGACCTGACTCATCTGAGGATGCTAGTGTCAGTGGGTTAGTGGAAACACCTGAAAACCTTCTGGGCAGCTCTGCTGACAGCGCCCCCTACAGTCTGCTGTGTTTATTACACAGTAAACAGCTGTTTGTCTCCAGCTGTTGGACACCAGGAAACATCCTGATGAGACTGAAGCTGAGGAACCACAGCAGGAGGCGCCGACCGCCTGACCTGCCCAGAACGTTCCCACAGAAAGACGTTAGTTTGATCTCTGGTTAGTGAAAACACGTCTGCAGTGACTGACACCATCGCCATGGACACAAACACAGAATTATGACAGAGGCAACCCAACCAGCAGCCAATCAGGGCCCAGAACCTACATGTACCTGGTGGGAGCCTGTGCTCCGATTGGACAGGTTCCTCTTGAGTTTGTGTCTGTCATAGAGCTTGATGAGGGAAAACAGGATGAACACATGAACGAATGAATGAATGATGGGAGGATGAATGTGTCATGGATCAGAATGAGGCTGCGATAAGGTGAGGAAGTGCCCACCTGTGGACTGTCGGGGGACTGTCTTCTGTTGGTGATCTCCGTGAGGTCGGAGGCGTTTCTCCTGTGTCCGGGGGCAAACGTCTGAAACACACAAACTGGACTGTTCAATTCACAGCCTGAGGTTTTTATCGTTTGTAATTTCTCAGAACAAAACGATCGTGTCTGCACAGAAGTCGCTCTGACTCACGTCCTCGGCCATGGTGTGCCTCCAGTTCTTCAGCTGCAGTGGTGCTCCCTCCTCGGAAACTCCATTTCCCATCGGTCTTTGGGGCAAATGTGGGGCCTGGAGCAAGGGATTAAATAAAACATGTATTTGAAGTATGTGAAACACTTTCTATGTTACATGTGACAAAGTGCTTCATGATAAGACGCAAATAAAATCGACACTAGTCAGAGGCAGCTGTTTTTAAAGCTGTCCACGGATCCTAAGTCCACTGGGAGACAGTTCTGGAGTCATGACTTCCAAGTGTGGAGTGAGAACAACCAGCGCACCTTCCCTGGAGAGCTCAGAGACCTGCTGCTGACACGAGGAGGCCGCTCTGACCCTGCAGGACTCACATGTTCATCAGGACTGGTTTGTGTGGTCTGATCAAGCAGCAGCATTCTGCACCAGTAACGAAGGACTGAGGGGAGAATTACAGTAGTGCAGAGTCCGGGATTACCGTACCTCCTGTAGCCTCCTGTTTACGTCTGTCTGATCCAGCTGAGCTCTGGGAATCTGACCCACATGCTGCTGAGGATGCTGGGAAAATACAGGGCAGGTAAATGTCCCAGAGAAACTACATGACAACAGGTCTGAACTGAGTCTGTGTGTGAGTGTGTGTGTTGTACCGTGAAAACAGCATCGTCATTCAGCCCGTCTATAGGATAATCCTCCTCTGGCAGCGGCGGCTTCAGTGAAATCAACATTAGAAATAGTTATTTTAAGTCGTAGTTATTTTTCAGGTTATACAGATTCAGCTCTGACTTCTCTGATCTTAAACCAGATTCAATCCAGACTAATTCCAGGATCGTACCGGACTGTGGTCCTGCGTCCTGTTGGGGGAGTCTGGTACAGTCCAGGATGTGGCTCCGTTGGTGAGGTTGTAGAAGTACAGTCTCCCTGACATTTCATCAAACATCTGCTCCCAGTCAGAGGAAACCTGAGGACGTTAGAGGACACAGGACACTCAGTTCACAGAGGGTGGAAGCTCACAGTCCACTGACACCAGGTACAAACTGACGCTGGTTCTGAATCAAATGATCTGTTCTAATCAGTGTAGAACAACAGGACAGCTTGAACACTGGTACCTGAGAGGAGGCGGGGGAGAGCAGAGGTGAGGGGGAGGTCAGCTGTGCGCCATCTCTCCCCCTGGACTGGTCCGTGTCTCCAGCAGGGAGGCTGCGGGGGTCCGGCCAGGCGATCTGTTTGGTTCCAGGATGGTAGTAAAACACCTTCCCGCTGCCCTGGTCCGTGCGCGTCTGCATGAGGAGACATTCAGTAGTCAGTATGATCCAGCAGATCTGATGGTGCCTTCAGGGACACTTGTAAATATCACAGGAAGTCAACTGCTACTAATTTTACAACCTCATAAACTTGATGTTTCAAAAATGTTTTATTTTGAATGTTTAACTGTAGATGTTTGTGACCTGTCCAGGTTTATGTTCTTAAGATAATGGTTCCTGGTCCTCAGTGCTGCTAGATTTAAGTGGTAAACTTATTATTATTAACTCCCCACTTTGAAAAAGGGAACACACGTTTCTTTAAACAACGACCCAACTGATGAGTATCAGGAGTGTGAGTGCTGCTGAAGTGTCTTTGAGCAGGATGGTGAAGAGAAACACGAGCTTTGACCGACCTGAACGACTCAGATTACATCACATTAAACTTTAACTGCCTGTTTGCTGCTGTAACGTGAGCAGAACAAGAGAAAAGTCCGTTTAAACACAAACAACAGCTTCAGATAATATAAAAAAAGTTTTTATGGAACCAAAAAAACAAAAATAATCATTTTATCAAAGTGCATAAAAATGTTCAGACGTGTGAAATGTACACAGTGTGTGTAACACACGTGTTTTCCTTTCAGTCCTGCTGTTATTCATTAACTGCTGCCACCTCCATATTTTAGTCTGGTACATGTTTTTTATTTTCTTGTTCCCTTCCAGTCCTTAAAGAGCCCATATTATGCTCTGGCCAGACACTAAACCTGACTAAACCTGGGCGTAGTTCAAAGTTTGTAAGTGTTGTCACGTTAACGTTCTGTCCTGTTTCACTGAGTTAGCATCAAGCTGTCCATCTGTGTGCCCACATCGGACTGAGGCTTCTTAGCTTCGTTCATTCTCGGAAGCAGGAGAACTGTCAGCAACACGATGTGAAGCTTTTACAGTTATTTTACTGGTTTATAAGTTTGGGTTCTGACAGCACTGACAGCAATACTACATGCGTACACTTCTTGGCAGTCTCAGACTCTGTACCCATCCTTATGATGCTTCCTTACTCTCAAGTGGGATCAGCGCACATGTGAGACAAACAGGAGGGGGGCTGTAGCTGAAACCAGCTGATCCAGAGACAGGCTGTGCTGGTTTATTCACAGAGACATTCTGGGGACCAGATTTATAACAGGGGTACAATATGGGCTGAATTGAATTGAATTGAACTGAATCTTTGAATTGAATTTTAATTTATTTTGAATATGTAAAGCAATAAATAATTTCTTTTACTGTTTAAACTTCGGCTTCTTTCACTCCTGAAACTCGAGTTTTCTTCACATACTCAGTCTGAGCTGAGCCTCCTGTGAGATCCTCTGTCACTTCATGTCCCCTCAGGCCTCCAGTCTCAGCTTCCCTGCACTCACACTAGTTATATCTCATTGACCCGTTCACTCCAGTTTTAGCTCCTACAACATAACTAAAGTGCTTCAGTTTCTTTCACTGCTTCTGTCTCAATGACACTTCAGTGATGCACAGTACTTTCTGTAGTCCAGACTGGTCCGGGTCAGAGGTCAACTTACCTGCCACCCATCCTGAGGGCTGAGGGGGGAAGCAGGGCTTATCATGCCAGAGGAGGACACTGAAGAGGAGGGTGTGTGGAGTGGAGGTGAAGGTGCAGGCTCTGAGGGTGGAGGAGGTGGGGAGATGGGGCTGGAGACGGAGATCTGAGGGGGCGAGGTTTTCTTCAGACTGGAGACGTTAGCGTAGATGGCGGCGTTAGGGCCGACCGAGCTGTGGTTCTACAGAGAGAGAGAGAGAGGAAGAGATTTAAAGGGACAGCTCACATTTAACATTTAACTCTTTGGTTCATAAACAAAAGCTAAAGTGCAGGTTGAGTCTGAAACATGTTCTCAGGAACAGAAGAGAGAACGAAGGACACTAAAGGTTCTTCCAGTCACACATGAAGACATTTTAAATGCTTGAAAAAGTACATCAACTTATCAAATATTTGAGAGCTGAACAGCTCAGAACCATTGTTAAACATCATTCTGAGCGGATGGACGAGGAGAACGCTGATCTTTACAGAACTGAAGATGTTCAGTCAGACTCTAATGTTCCTCACAGCTTCGTTCAGACATTAATGGAAAGAGACAACACGAGATTTAACGTTTGGTGAGGAGCAGCAGTGACTGAATGAAGAACAGTGACCAGTTCTCGGGTCATGGTCCACTGATGTCACAGCACCTGTGTGTGATCGGTTCACTCGGAAAACAGAAATGTTTTAAAACTAGAATATTGTTCAGATTATTCCTGTGGTTGTATCTCATCTGATCTGGGAACAGTCCAGTTTTTCTACTGACACA
>OMLM01012823.1:0-10863 GCA_900302695.1 Helostoma temminkii
TTGGTGCTATATAAATAAATATATATATATAAATAAAGTTGAATTGAACTGAATTGACTGTAGAAGCCAACATTTCTCTCTCTCTACATGCCTTCATGTTAATCTGACACTTGTCTCAGCTTCAACCTTCCAGCAGCATAAAAGTTAGCAGGGTTTTTATTCCAGGTTATTAAAAGAGCTAGAACTGTTAATGTTCTAGTTTATTATGTGTCTGAATCAGAATAAACACACATTAACTCTAAAGACATCCAGGCACTTCTGCTACACAACACAGATGTCAGCCGCTAGACATCCTGCAGGAAAGGCAGAGGGGAAACCCGCCAGATGAAAATGGCCACTAGAAGTGCTCAATGTACAGTAAGTGCAAAATCACTTTAACCTTATGTTCAGGACATAGTTAGCGTAGCTTAGCACTGGGAGCAAGGGGTATCTGTGGGAAACGTGCTCTGTTCCCTCCAGAGGTAACATGTTTCTTCACAGTGACATGGAAAAACGCTGAGTGAGAAACGCTGTCTGCCACTTCAAACACCAAAACCCTCTCAGCACTCTCTAACCCAGTGACCACAGCAGCTCAGACGCTCTGTCTCTCTTGTCTTTACTAGAAACTTACCACGTTAACACAGACTCACATAAACACAAAGGAAGACAGAAACAGACTGGCGTTAAAATTCATTTTCAAATATTGTGACCTGAAATGCTGCTAACATGTAACTGATTCGTGATGACATATAATTTCTACATATTGCAAGAGTTCATTTAAAAATATAACATTCGGGCTTAGCAGTAGCCGTTCGCTTTCCAGGTGAGGATCTGTGTCAGGACACAGCAGAGCATGGATGTGCCTCACAGCAGGCTGAGGCTGAGGCAGCAGAGCGTAAGGAATCATCACTAATGAGACCTCATCTCATTAGACATCAGCGCAGTGCGCTGGAGCTAAGCTGATCAGCGTCTGCCACCTTCTCCCACACAGATTAACGCCTGTGGAGATATCGCAGCAGATCGTCCTTGGCTGGTGCCGATTGCGCTTCAGCAGATGGAATACAGATCACAATGTCACCTGCAAATGCTGACAGGGAGGTCAAGTCAAGAGGAGTGGATCTGCACTGATTCTCACCACATCATATTTTATTTAATATTGCTGCTGTTAAACCATATTATTACCACATGTTTACATGCATCCAGCTGAAGTGAACAACTCTCCTGCCAGGATTTCAGATAGAAATGCTGTGACTGACCTGAATACATGTGGCTATTTTTCAAGTACAATGGTGCTTGCAGACAGGATGTGGTTTGCGCTGCGCTCGTAGAGGAGGGTGGGAAATTACAGGAAGTGATTAAGAGTTAGTAGCAGTGTCTGGTTGATTTCAAAGAGCAGTATCATGTGTTTGTCTGTAAATCAGTGAAAAGCCCCGACTTTAATTCTGCTGCTAAGGAGGAGGAGACGAGCTGTGACAAAAAAAAAAGGTTGGTCCATGAAATCCTAAAAACAACGGCAGGAATTGGGCGAGTTTAGGCTCATTCAGGACCTGCAGCTGGACCCTGACTGTTTTCAGGTGGACTTCAGGTTGAGTCAGGACTTTCTGCTTTTCTACAGACCTGTCTGCATGGAGCTGTCACGTTCTGTGCAATTGAATGCCAATGCACTCTTCGTCGTGCAAACAGAAATGAATAGTGTCTTTAGTAGTGCTGAGCCAACACCATAAGAATTTCTAAATAATTCTGTAATCACCTTCTCTCTGCCCTCAGTGAATAACTGTCAGATAAAGGCAAGCTAGTTTTGTTAGCCTTGCTATCAGTGTCATTGCTAA
This sequence comes from Helostoma temminkii, assembly GCA_900302695.1. NCBI lineage: Eukaryota > Metazoa > Chordata > Actinopteri > Anabantiformes > Helostomatidae > Helostoma > Helostoma temminkii. Next base: position 1,809 of record OMLM01012823.1, read on the forward strand.
ATGATTCTGCTGTTTACCCCGCTTCAGCTCAGACTGAAAAGGCAGTAGACATACACACTGCTGCTGTTGTTTCTGATGTAGCAGCTCCTCAAAAACCAAAAATTATCAAATAAGTTGCTTTTAACTGATCCACATCAGTGTTTTCTCACAGCTTTGCCAAAATCACCGTTAAAAACCTATTTGTGTTTCCTTATCTGTCACCTCTTGACTACTAAAGCCTAAAATTAGTGTCTGGAATTAAAAACAAGTAGAACTTGTAGCATTATAACTCTGCAATAATCCTAAATAAACTGGAAGTTGAGTCATGGTAACTGGTAACTTACTTGGTAACTTAAATGTCCACTACTCCTGAAGGAAAATTGGAAAACTTAAAAGTATCGTCCAAGTTGGTCTCACTGCTCACCTGGCCTGAATAGGCTCATTAGGTGGACATTAAAGTGGGTCTTTAACTGTGGCCTTCCGCTGGATGTGTGAAGTGGTCTTGATATTTTGGATATGGATGAAATGGGAAGGACGATAAACTAAAGACTTTGTCTAAGGCCTCCACCTCTGTTGAGGGAGGGTATCTCCACATGCCCATATATCACTTCTCCAGCCCCTCTCTTGTTCTACTTATCTTTGTCCAAAATGTCCACATGCCTTGTTCATAACTGTTAAAAACCAATTGCAGTGAATCCAGCTGATTTACAGAATGAGTAACTGCAGGAAGTCAGCTGACGATGAGACTATTGTAACTCTCACACTCACATGTCTGAGCAGATGACTGCATCTTATTGATATGGAGATTTAACACGTACACACTGAGCGGCTCCCACCTCTGCAGCGTCTCTCTCCCTCCACCTCGTTAACAATGCAATTAACAGATCCTATTACTGCTGCTAAATTTAAAATAACAGTTCATCCTCAATGCAATTATCACAGCAGAGGAGAGGGAGGAGGGAGGAGACATTTAAGTCTGTGCTGTCAGTTTTGGCAAACATTAACTCTACATGTGAATCCACTGCACTTGTTGATGAACTAACATGACTGTATCACACCTTTATTCAACCCAGAGTCGTGACGACGCCAGCTCATCAGACTGAAATGTGGTTTTCACTCCGGCTCCTGTGTTTTTGTCAGAAATTTGTGAAAATATGTTGATGTCAGCATCGAATGGGCAGCGGTAAAGACTGTGAAGTACACCATTCATTGTTTTTGAAACAATTTCACTGAAACTTGAGAAAACCAGTAAAGGGAAGAAATGCACAGGTAAACTGAATCCTATTTCAAAAAATAACTTTGAGAAAGTAAAAGATGACAACCTGCTTCTAGAGGCTCCTGTTACCCACTGACTGAAGAAGCCTTTTCTTTTTGCCAACAAATCCACGAAAAAAACCAAAAACCCCAAAACCTCAGCAATTCCCCAAAACAGCCGCTTACTGTGGTTTCTAATTTAGTCTGGGGACAATTGACAGTGGCAGATGAATCCACGTTAGTGAGTGTTTGTGGCAGGATGGTGGATATGGGATTTAGCGATGCACCCTGTCCACTTCATCACCAAGAGTCTCTGCTGATGACTGCGATACTGGAGCACGTTTGTCTCTCTCCTCCCTCCATCACTCGCACTCTGTCAGGTTAAACACAGTAATTAAGCATCTGTTTTTCTGAGGTGATGAGACATGCTACATTGTGACGAGCTGACAGCAGGTGCAATTATCTCCCTCTCTCCTCTCAATCTTCTCTGACAGATGGAGCTGTGGGTGGGACAACCTCCAATCACCACCGTCACCATCATTTTCAGTCTTTTCAGGCAGAAATTCAGGGTCCAAAACAAGGAGGATGATTAAATACAGCACAGGTTCACACTCTTAAACACAGGATTACACACACACACACTAGAACTGTTTGAAAACTGACTAACCTCCATGAAATCCAGCAGCTGGAGGGTAAAAACTCCTCCACCTTCTAAATCAGCGGCTTAGGAAAAGACAGCAAATTAGGATGGAGGGATCAAACGAGAAAAAAATCACTGGAGGTTACCAAGGCAAACCGTGTGTGTGTGTGTGTGTGTGTGTTGTTGGAGTGAGTCAGGTGAGACAGGCTCAGGGCAGGCTGGTTGTTTGCTCGGCAGAAAATGTTTAGAAGTACTCGGCTAAACGTGCTGACACAGAGAGAGGGGGGAATGGAAACGAAGAGAAAGAGTGTTTCTAGGCCCCTCGGGGTGCTCTGCACAGACGTGAAGGAAGATGTAAACGAAAGGGAACCGCTTCAGGAAGAAGGTTTAAATTTTCCTCTCTTTTTTTACATGTCCTTTCTTACCTGTGTCACGTTTGTTCTTTCTATTTCTCAGAGACTAATAATCAGAGTATGAGCTTCAGTTTCCTGGTCAGCAACGTTTCGCGTCACAGCAGAAAGAATAGAAAAGAATAAGTGGTAACCTAGAAAATTACTTTATTATATATTTAGGGCTGTGGTGATGCATCAATGTTTACATTCATCCCAGATTAGTGCAGCTGTGACTCCTCAACATACTGAAAATGTCCATCAGATCTGTGGGATTCTTTAACAGACACTTTAACAAATGCCAAATAAAATTCTGCTCTGTGCTTTGTACAACTGAAATGGCCGAATGTTACCACAGCAGCACAACTGCTCTACATGAGCGTCTCACAACAAAACATCCTGGGCCTCTCCAACCACTAAATGATGAGACAGCAGCGTGACTGTTTATCACAGTGACTTTTGTATGATCGTTGGTTGATGAAGACTTCCTATAGCAAATGCTAATCGCTAGCAATGTTATGGCAACATTGCTTTGTAGTGCATTTGTAAGCTGTACCAGTTTATTTATGTGCACATCGGCCTTAAATGATGCTAAATTATGCTGATTCCCGTTAATGCAGTGTTTCTGAAGATAAATAATATGAGCACATGTCTAATTACAGCCAGGGCTGGCTGTATTAGCATTAGAAGTAGCAGCTCTCATTGCTGCATTTTGAAACGTCCAGGGACAGTACAGTGTCATTTGTATTTCAAAACAGTATTCATTTGTAGCACTATATCCAGTATATTACACAGTTTTAATGAAATTAAATAAAGACAAATAGTGATCTCGATGTGTAAAATCTGTGAAAGGCCACTTTAAGTTGCTTTATGAGAATGGCGCCACCTGATTAAAGAATTGACTTGTGTCCTCACCACTATCTTGGCGTCTCGCACTGTGTTTTCCGGTACAGTGACCCAGTACTCTGGCTGCTCCCACTGAGGTGGCTGGTTGTGGACGTTGGTGATGATGACGGTCAGCTCCACCGAGCTGCTGCGGTTCCCTCCATCAGACGCCACGATCTGCTGGTTGATCCTGGACGTCTGCACAGGAAACAGTGAAAGACCATTCAACATAGTGAAATAGCTTGGTGTGAATGTTTTTACTCAGAACTGCTTCTTTCATTGTTTAAGGCCGTGGTTCAGATCATGAAATCACTGACTATAATTCTATTGACAATAAAAGAAAGGATTTTATTTATTGCTACAGTTTGCTATCAAACTTAATGGACTTTTTTTATCATCTCTCTATCACCAAAGTGTAATTTTACACACTCAGCTGCTGAAGACCACTGAACACTTGTAGAATAAATTATTAGAGCAGAAAAGAAAACACTGAAATGTTGATCTCTGAATAAAGAAAGAGGGCGGAGGAAGATGTGCCTTTGCTGAATTATTCACTGAAGTGTCGTTTAAAAGATCAGTGGAAGTTGAGAGGCAGAGAAGACAAACGGAGAGGAGATGACAGCGAAGAACAGTCGGCATCATTCATAACGCATGTTTGTTCAACAGGCTTCACTTCATGGCAGATTTTCAGTTTGACTTTTTAAGATATTAAAAAGACGTCGTGACAATCATCGCTGATCTAAGTAAGTTTGATGCAACGTTTAATCTTTTCACCGTGGAAACAATGGAACAGCTGCCGCCTTATGGCCGTGCATGCTGTTTATTGTGTACAGTTTAGTGCATGTCAATATCAGTGTACTACACATGTGAATCCATCATTACTGCACATGGATATTAATTTAGTGCTCACTTTAACATTGTACTGTGTATTTTAATAAACTCTTTTTGAGGGTTTCCTACCAATTTAAATATTTTAGAAAATTTCCATTTCCATAATTCAGTTTTAAATGTTCAGATAAATGTTCGGGATGTAATGATTTTCCAATCTCAGAGTCCAATTTGATGTTTGAGCCACGGTTCTGTTCACACATTTATGTTTTGTTCGTTTCTTTTTGAGAAATTGTGGGTTTTCGGAACATGGACCCATTTTCGACCGAACCGGTTCCAGGGCTGCTTCAGAGCAGCACATTTATGTTGGACCAGGCTCTTACACATTTCTCAAGTTGAACCAACTTTGAACCAGAACTACCACCTACACTGTGTATTGTCCCTGAATGCAGCACAGCAGAGAAACTGCTGACAGAAGGTTAATGCTACATGTGACTTAGTGATAGGTTTTTAATGTAAAGAGTGTGATAGGTCCTCTGACAACAAGAAAAATCCAATTTATACGATATAGATTTTATATGAGGCTCCACCAAGAGAGTGAAATAAGACTGTGGGACATGAATCATCAATTTTGGTCTTGGTTTCAGAATCGTTTATTAAATGTCCAAAGAGGACAAAAAGCAAAGGTTAAAGTTAAAGGCCATATCTGTTCACCACTCTTCAAAAGTAAAGTATGTAACACTTAAACTTTTAATTTCACTTTTACTTATAATTTGTTAAATTACGAAAGTGACAACATGTTTTGAATGTGTGAATATTTTTCCATACCAAACAATTAGGACATTGTTTAGAGGTAGGAAAATATTCTGAAAGGACATTTTACCGTTCAAAGGTTTAGTCTTGGTGTAAATTAGGTGAAGTGATGTCTGCATTCTTACCTGTGAGATGGGATGGTTGACATAAATCCAACCAGTACTGGGGTTGATGTGCAGGTACGCCGGCTTCTGATTGGACAGCGAATAGGTGATGGCTGCATTATTCCCCTGGTCGTCATCGTGTGCTGCCGCTCGCAGGAAACTAGTTCCCACCGGAGTGTCCTCCCTCAAAAAGTCTGAGTGAAGAGAGATCAACTGTCAGGCAGGGAATGAAATACTACTACTGCTACTAGTACTGCCACTGTTGTTGTGACTCGTCTACTACCTCTGCTGCTAATGGTGTCTGGTACTGCTGCTGCTACTACTGAAAACTAGTGATACTAATAAAAAAAGTACTACAAGTAAAATGGCACTACTTTTTGCTGCTCTGTACCTCACATGTAAGTCGCTTTGGATAAAAGTGTCTGATAAATGTAAATGTACTGCTAAATACTATTAGTACTTCAACCACCACTAATACCACTGGTAGTAACTCCACAACTACTGTTCTAGTACCACATGTACTAAGTCTACCAATACTTCTACTGGTGAAGTACCACTAATACTACATGCCACTATTGCTACTGCCACAGAACTACTTCTACTGCCAGTACTTCTACCACTACTACTGAAGCAACACACCACTGATAGTACTTCTATCACTAGTGCTAAAGTACCACTGCCAGTACTTCTACCACAACTACTCTGTTACAGTACTACATCTGTCACTACAGCTGTTGGCAGTAGTGTCTACTGTTACTGCTTATTGCATTATTACTTCTAATGGTAGTACTTCTGCCACTACTGCTGCTAGAACTATAACTACATTTGCAACTACTGCCATCACTACCACTGCTAGTACTACCACAACTGCTACAGTTCCACTACTAGTTTAGTACTTCTACAGCTACAGTACAGCTTCAAGGCTACTTCTAGTACTTCAGCGCAATATACAATTACTAATACTTTCACTGCTAATACTCATATCTAATACCACCACTTCTAGTATATCTATGACTATTACTACTGCTGCTACTACCACCCCTAATAGTATTTTCACCACTGTTGCTACTGCTGCAGTACCACAGCTAAACATGCATCCACAGTCTTGAGGTTGTATCAGAAGTACAAATACTGAAGATCAATAAATCTGACTGAACACGGGGAAACATAATGTTCAGTGATGGTTCGCAGACATTATAATAAAGGGAACACAGAGTTTTGCTGCGTCAGCACTGTGTCACCTCGTTTTGTCATTTCTGGGTCTCATTCTGCAAAGTCAACAGATGCATTTTTAAATTTATGAATATAACCTCCAATCCTGCTGACGGTGACGCACGTCAGCGCTGATCAGACAAACAACAACCGAGCAGGGTGGAGGTCCACCTCTGCTTTTCCCTCTGTAATACTGCATTTCAAGCATTATGTCAATAATAACGTCCCTTAGACATTTGTGGGTCTCACTGGATACGTTTCAACTGAATAATCATGCTGAATCCTGCTGAGTCTAATGTGTGTCACAAACAACCAAACAACCAAGAGGATTGTCTCCTGTGGTTTGCTTCTCTGAACACGGCGGCTTGGAGGCACATACTGCTGCATTTTCTATGTTTTGCTGCAGCAACAGAATCTGCTTTTAAAATTCCTGTTTTGCTAATGAGCTTTTGTTAACCTGAGCAAAAACCAGGAGAAAAAAATACTCACACGTTTAGGTATTTCTGACATTTTAAACATGAGCATCATGTTATGATAAAAGGTTAAATATAATTCATGGTTGTGTTTAGTGTAACATTTAAGTTGAGGATTTGGTCCTTTTATCACAGCACCCTGATAATTAAATATCAGTTTTTAACATAAGAAGAGAGCTGGAAACATAAACAGACACTAATGATATGTGTTAAGGATGAATCTTCTCATTTTAGATGAAGGATAATGAATTAATGGAGTCAACATTCAGGGAGTGTTGGTCTTCGTGAAGGCACAGAACTTCACCCATGGACTGAACTAAAGATAAATCCTACACCTGCTTCCATGTCTGACGGTGTGATCTAGAAATGGCAGCTCTCTAAAACAACCAATATAAAATTTAGATTTTATATTGTTATATTACATTTACTAGACTTAATGTAGCTAAGTTAGGTTGTACTCAACCTAGACATGGTTGTCTTTCCCCGTTTGTAGCTAATGTTGCTAATGTAGTTCCCTCTCTGATGATTTGTTTACAGTTTTCCCCCTTCGCAGTAATTTTCTGTTGCGACCGTTGCTTGTGTTTCTGCTACCTGACGTTACATTTCATTAAAACGCTTTATCTTTCCCTCATTGTCCTGGTCTGCACTTAGGTCTGCTTGCAAACCACATTCCTGACAGATTTATATCTTTGGATCAAAGCTTTAGTTGATCTCATGAAAGTCCAGCTCGTGACACAATCGGTTCTCAGTTCTAGTCCAGTAAAGAGTTGGCGCCAGTTTGGAACCAGTTTTCCGTTCTTTAACTGTGGAAACACAAAGAACTGGCGCAAAATTAAGCACAAGCTCTGAACCAGCCTGGAACCAGTTTGGTGGAAAAGGCATATGACACATTTTTTAGGTGGAAAACTGGAAAAAAACCCAACAAGAGCCCAGTTAGTTGTGAATCAGGTGTAAGACGATTCGCACTGAGCGAGAAGCGACTCATGAAGCTCAGTCATGGTTTTACTGAACAGCTGCTAATGGTAATTAACTGTATGTTGTCAGAGCTGATTCGCTGATATGAAGAAGAAGTTACTGCAAGCATTGATTCTAATGTAAACAGAGGTTTTCCAGATCACTTCCTCTGTGTAGGAAACACACACACACACACACACACACACACACACACACACACACACACACACACACAGCAGTGGTAAATAAATGCATGTCCTAGAAACATTTCAGTCTCAGTATTAAATAGTTAATGAGCCACTCTGTGCGTTTTCCAAATCTGACGAGGAGAACTTCTGACACCGCGCTTATCAAAACACATATTTACACACACAGAAAACAAACAGGGCCCTGCGGGAGCCGGCGCTGAATTTTTCATCAGTCTTAAGAGCTTTCCAGGATCACAGGGACGCAGACTGACAGAAGACGACAGCCGGACCGTGTCTGAGCTTCACCTGCTCCCTGCAAACACGGATTGACCTCGCAACCGACACGCAGAAGGGTTTGTGTCGTACGGTGAGAGGACAGAGCGAGACCGCAGGCGTCAGCGTGGGCGGCTCCACGGGGACCGAAACCTTTAAACCCAGAGTGTGTCGCTGCCTCGTCACACACTCACACACACACACACACACACACAGCGGACAAAAGTGTGTGTGATACGAGGGTGAGCTGAGAAGCACAGGTGATGAACTAAACACTAGTACTAAGAGTAGTACTAACATGGCAGTATTTATAGTAGTAAAACCAGAACAAGGACAAGAGGTAATTTGAGAGGTAGTGGAAATATCAGCACTGTACATAGCAGTACAACCAGTACTAGTGTAATAAGTGGTACTTACTGCAGTAACAGTAAAAAAAAGGCAGTAACAGCAGCTGCAACTTAGAGTTGTAGTATAATGTGACAATAGTACTAGCAGGAGTAGAAGTAATGGCAAAAGCAGTAGTAGTTGGAGTAATAACAGTAGTAGTGATAGTCACCATGGCAGTGGTGGTATTAGCAGTAGTAGTTCTACCACACTAGTAGTAATGGTAGTAGTTCTGGCATCCAGTACTACCATACTGGTAGTAGCAGTATGTAGTAGTATTCACGCACACTGGTAGTAGTAGTGGTAGTAGTAGTAGTAGTAGTACTCACACTGGTAGCAGTAGTAGTGGTAGTAATAGTAGTGGTAGTGGTAGTAGTAGTACTCACTCACACTGGTAGCAGTAGTAGTAGTAGTAGTAGTAGTAGTACTCACACTGGTAGCAGTAGTAGTAGTAGTAATAGTAGTGGTAGTAGTAGTAGTATTCACTAACGGTAGCAGTAGTAGTAGTAGTAGTACTCACACTGGTAGCAGTAGTAGTAATAGTAGTAGTAGTAGTAGTAGTACTCACACTGGTAGCAGTAGTAGTAGTAGTAGTAGTAGTAGTAGTAGTAGTACTCACACTGGTAGCAGTAGTAGTAGTAGTAGTAGTAATAGTAGTAGTAGTAGTAGTAGTATTCGC
>OMLM01012824.1:12233-23062 GCA_900302695.1 Helostoma temminkii
AAAACTGTCAACTTTCAAACTCACCCTCTGTTGCGTTTTAAATCTGTGTCTGGAAGAGATTTACTATTGGAAACTGCCTCAGGATTCAGTATGTCCATCATGATTCAAGTCTGTGGAATGACTTGTTTAGTTATTGAAGTTACTTATTAGACTGGGATCAGCTGCTGAAATCAGATCTGCTTAACTTAACACTGTACCTGCAGGTTAAACAGCATTCAAAGACAGGGATCACATTGGAAAGACACTGAAAATAATACGATTCAGTATTTTAGACACACATCAAAAGAATAGCAGCTTCCTTTAATAAATGCTACAAGTGTACAAGTATCATGTGGCATGTTCAGGTTAGTCTCTGTTAAGTAATACTGGTCATTAAGCCTTTATTTATCCTGTAGACTGACTCGTGACGCGGGAATCAGAAATCACCAAAGTGACAAGAAACGAAACTTAGTTCAAAAACGTTGCGATTTAATATATTTTTATAGAATGTGACATCCAGGCGTAAAATGTAAAATGAACGATAAGCATCTTTTGTTTTGTCGAGGCACCGTCTTTAATTCGGCATAAGTGTCTTTACCTAAGGGTGATTTAATGGAGGCACATATGTGTACATGTGGCCACTAGATGGTGCCACGCAGTTTTGTTAAATGTCTGGGAACATTTATTAAGTTATAATATGATAATAACACATTGATGATTTCCTCCTATTTATCTTTTTCCCTACACTTTGCTTCTTTTTATGCAAAGTAATTTAAACACAACAAGAACACCAGAGTGAGGACTGTGTCACATTCTCTGTATTTATGTGCATGTGTCAGTGCACTATGCATCCATGTAGTGATTACAGAGCCGTTTCTGTTCTTTGCTGGAGTGACTGCACTATCAGCTGCACTCAGGTTTGCCACACCCCATTCTGACAGCACAGCCCTTTTAAACTGGGGAGACTGGTAGACTGGTGTTTAGTGTTGGGAATTGAATTGTGGTGACTTGAAATAAGCACAGAGAGCTAAATTAAATATAGACAAGGAGTTTGGATGGCAGGATTTATTGAGAGCTACACACAGTGAAGCATGGTGACACTAGAAATAGCAACAATAATCTACATTTCAATAAAATACAGATACAATGACTCAGCAGTTATTTTCTGCAGGTATCCTTGACCTTAGAGCTGCATGTTCCCAGAGTGCAGTTGCTGGCCCACCCAACCATTAAGTGTTGTGTTGTTGCTTCTTGCTGTTATTTTCTTGTGACCTGTTGTTTTGTTTTGTTTTGTTTTGTTTTGTTTTGTTAAATCCTCTAAACTTTACATTGTGAAGTGCCTTGAGATGAATTTCGTTGTGAATTGCTATATATGTAAATAAACTGAACTGAGCTGAACTGAGACTATTTTGGTGTAAAGATGAATCATAAATGCAGAATATTGTAAATGAGAGCTATTTACAATTCTGTGTAAATCAATAAAGTGTGATCTGATCTTAACTGAAGACAATAAATACAATATAAGGTGATAAAACACAGTTATAATTGTTTATACAAAGTGACGATGGAAAAAGTGTTTTAACAACTGGTTGAACCATGTTTGGCAGCAGTACCTTAAAACCAACACTTTCTGGGGATTAGACCTGCACAGAGTTCAGGACCATTCCTCTTCACAGAACAGCTTCAGCTCAGATGTGCTGTAGACGTACTCACTTGACATTATCTTGTAGGATATCTTGATAAACTTGATGCAGCCCCAGATAATAATGCTCCCTCCACTGTACTTCACTGTTGGCATGATGTTATTTAAAAAACTGGTTCCCTTATTCTTTCTGTTGTCACTTTGTATGTTTCACAGATGTGTTCAGTGTGATTTTTATGATTTTATTTTTTGTTTTGTTTTTCTTTCAGCTTATTATCGAACTTGTTGCACCTTTCAGACTGTATATGTGTGTAAAAAGATTTACAGGTGTACAACCCCGCCCCTTTTTGACGGTATGTAAAACTGTGTGTGTTTAGTTAAGTATACATGACATGACTTTGCTTGCTGCTGCAGTGAACTCACTGTGTAGATGTCTGGTTGAATGGTTCTGTCACAAACACAAGAAACGTGCCTTGAACTGATGCAATATTTTTATTTCAGCAGGGTGTGGCTTTGTGGATTTATACAACATTTGTGTCTTTGTTGCAGCTAATAGATAGCTAATACGTTTTTTGTGGGAAGGCTGTGCTCTTCACCCTGGAGCTGAAAAACACACAAACTTCACCGTAGCTGCTGCAGAAACTTTTCACACTTTTTTTCACATTTTATTTTATTTGGAGCACATGAGCTTTCACAAAGCGGTTGATTGTGTCTCTGCACTTCACACAAAGTAACACCAGACAAGACAAAACAACACATATAGCTCAGAAAACAGTACCTACATTTGATATTTTCATAACTTGCCAAAATAAATAATTAACACACTAAAGCTTAGTTTAGTTAATTCAGTTCAGTTAAATTCAACACAACTTTATTGAATAAATACGATTTTATTCAATCACACCAGCACACAAATTTAAAATAAGGTCCATAAAAACTAATCAAATAAATACACAAGTGTGTAGTGTGTTAACTACAGCAAGTAGTTAATACAAATGGTTAAATTTAATTCAATGACCAACATAAATAATACTGAGTAATAAATCAATTATATATAAAAGTTTAGGTTAGGTTAATAAGGCAGCAGAAAGAACAAACGATTTGTTTTACATGAAGGAAGGAAAATTTGACCTACTAAGACTAGTTCTGGTGCAGTAATCCAGTATATTTATTGTCTTGCTTCAAGTCCAGCTTCTAAAATTTAGTTATATTATATTATATATTATAAGTTATATTATGATCTTTGTTGTAGACACATCATGATTGTGTAGTTTCACTACTGAACTCTGTGTTGTGGCCTTAGTGGAACAGTACATTTTAAGGGCAGCTAACATTTTCAGTTCAGTATTGTACTTTTTACTTCATCCATCTCGTAGTTAGAGAAAACCAGCCACAAGCTGCAGCTAGTTTGCAGATTCAGACTGATAATACAAAATTAAAACAACAAATAAATGATGACGTATTATTACAAGTTAAGATAAGATTCCGAGGTGGAAATTTACAAAATCTCCTAGGGGTTAGTGGTCTATATTAAGGACAACACAGCACAAAGCCTGATAACCTAATAATAATAATAAAAAGAAGCAGAACAGATGTAAATAACCACATGAAATTCCCTCCACATTAAGACAATGAAGCCTCGACACTAAGCTAAAGTTAATTAAAATTAGCTTCAGCTGCAGCATTGAAGTGGTGAACCAACATTTATAACCTAATCTGTATCAATAAAAGTGTTTTCTGTTTGTCTGTCTGTTGGGCAACCACTTTTTCATGAGGAGCATCTCAGGCCGAGTCTCATCGCTGTCCGACTACTTGTTAGTGTCCTACAGCCAAATCTAGAACCCGATGTTGGACTGTTCATTTTAATGATAAAAGATAAAAGATTAAGATAAAATGAGATAAAATAAAGTAGGGGCCCATGTACTTTCTCTAGCATGGTCATGCTTTTTCATAAGAAGTCTAGAAAACAGAAGTTGTAGAGAAACTCTAACAATGTGGACTGAGTCGACTCAGAATAGAGCTCCAACCTAAAAACCTTACTATGAGTTTGTTTTTTGTCTTTTGTATTGAAGGTTTCATATAAAGAAAATTATTACGTTTTCTTCTGATAAAAAAGACAATTTAGCTGTAGTTAGCGAGTATAATACATTATATTCTGAAAAATATCTCTGTGCTTTTACTTTTACATATATTCTGCTTGTAATACTGTTTTACTTAACAGTAACATTTAGAAGATCTTTACTTGTAGGTGCTTATTTCTACACTGTGCTGATGATACTTCATACAATGAACTGAAAATTTGTACATTGAAGACACAAACCGAACTTAATTACAGAGGGACTTTATTATACACTGCAGCATCATAAGTTACTCTGGATGTACGTGTTTTATTCTGCTGTGGAGAGAGTACACATCCTCCACTAGGTGGAGTGTAGAAACACCACATGGTGACTTATTGCCTGTGTCACTGAGTCTCTTACATCATACAGTTCAGATGATGATTAACACAATGATTTTTAGTTTATTTTTATAATAGATTGAGATATTGTGATTGAGCTGTGTTCAAACTGTGGTTGACATTTATAAAAGCAGCAAATGGTTTATAGATTGTCAACTTATTTTTGCCTTAAATGTTTTAAAGAACTAACGAATAAAGACATGTATCACTACTAGAACAGTGTCTGAACAGATTCTTCATAGTTGAGTGTCACTGACTTTAATATATAAATAGGCTGTGTAACTATAATTATTCTACCTAAACACAACCTTAAATAACATTTCCATGTTTTGTCCCTGGTACATTATATTATGATCAAATGATTAACGATTATGAAGATCATACAGAAAAAATGATGTGTAGTGTAGACTGTCAACTTTAATTTAGGGGCATGTCAGAAATATTCTGTGAACCATGTGGGAATCTAAACAGTTTTTATACACGGATCCAAACATATCTGGACAAAATAACAACATCATAAATGAGCTTTGTTAATCCAAACAGGAACTTGCAGTGACACAACATCCACTTCACTCAAATAACATTAACAGCTGCATTGGGAAGGTCAACCATAAATATAGTTCAAATGCAAAATTATCTACAATAACTAATGGAAATTGCTTTCGGTTTGGAATATACTTGCATCATATCCATCATTTATAATCAAATATAATTAGGACAACATTTTTTTAAATGCAAAATGGAATAAATTCTTATGTTTATTGGGCTGGAGATTGTAGATTCATACATTTTACCATATCTGACCTTTACATCATTAAAGTGTGATGTAAATCACATATTTATAATCGATTTATATAATTGATTTATGTTATGTTTTATTTGTGTCATGATCGCTCAGGTTGAATTGTTATGTATTTAGTTTAAAGTGATTCTGTGCTGCAAGAAAAAAACCCAGTTGAACAGATGCAATTAGAAAATCTGAATTAAAACAATACACTGAGAATAAAAACTGAAAAAACAAGAGACAAAACACAGAAATGGTCATAAATATATACATTATGGATTTAACAGATTAATAACATATGAGAGGCACTAATGTAACACAATGCTAATGGACTGAGGGGCCAGAAAAAAGCATCTGCAGTCGGGAGGACGATGTTCTTTGGCTACAAGTCTGAAATGTGTTGTCCTTCAGGTCATGTAAATTAGTTCTTAAATATGTTTTACTTCTCATGATCAAGTAAATCCACTAAACAACAGAAATAACTTTCAGAAACTCAGATTTTAAGGCATTTAAATCAACTTCCTTTACTCTGCTGATGAGATGTATTGTGCTAAAAGACAATCAAGTAGTTATGAAACAATTATTAAAAAGTTTTCACATGCAACTTAGTACACTCACAGATTGGCACCACAAAGCCCTCTGAGCTTGTCTTGCTTACGGGGCAAATCTGCCATTTAACAGCTTTCAGCTCTGATTTGCTGACCAGCTGCTGACTTGTGTTTTCATCGTAGTGGCCCATTGCCATTTCACTGGTGATTACACTGCCAAAGAGCTCCAGACAATGCCAGAGAGCTTTACATGTCACCAGTGTCATCGGACGCAAAGAATAGGACGCCGCAGTTGAATGAAATATCAGCCTGTTTACAGTGAGGGGCCACCGTGAACAGGCAGGGGAGGGTGTGTGTGTGTATGTGTCAAAACCTACAGGAGGTAAAAGGTTTTGGTATGTGCATGTGCGGAGATTATGTGGTTAGAGGGTGTGTGTGTGTGTGTGTGTGTGTGTGTGTGTGGATGCTACAACTTAGAGAAGGGTGTGACGGTGATACCGCTCATACATTCAGACGTTTTTGTGTGTCCCCTGAGGAAGAGCGAGGGTTTCTTTCAGTTACACAAAAACAATCTCAGTATGTTAGCAATGAACAACCCAGTGACCAATGTTGTTAAGCCAAAACCACTGTGCTGTGCTACTTAAGGTGATGACAGAGGTCAAATGTGTGGCTTAAGTCTATGATTGTGTTTGACTTTACGTTAAAAAATCTGTCATAAAACATCACTAATTTTACAAAAAATTACTAAAAAAAAGCACTAACAGAACAGAGCTCTACTTAATGTTCTCCCTAAAATAAACTAATGTTCGTAAGTTTTTCCTCTGCTGCTACTTTAACGTTTGACACTTCTACACACAAGTATACACCATAAAGCAAGATCTTATACAGGAAAATCATTTACAGTAACGCTGTCTAAATCTGTCAAACTGTCTGTCTAAAACACACTTAGCTGACGAAACTGGTCTGCTGTAGGGGTGTGTATGTCTCTATAGCTGTGTGTTGTTGATGTTGTTATGAGCAGAGACAAACAGTAGCCTGGAAGGGACAAAAACCAGAGAGACACGCTGAGATAAGGATGCAGAATGGGAAGATTAGAAGTTATTGTGACCACAGGCCAGACACTGATGAGTCATGATTTGTTTTTCATAAACGACCATAAACACCACTCTGTGACAAACTGCATTCACAGCATTTGTCTGTTGAAACCTGGAGTCTAAAAGTGGGAAGTTATTAAACTGACTGAAAAGAAAATATACAAGTGTTTAAGCATCACTTTGTTTCCACAAGGATCTGTGCTTGAGCCCCGTTTTAAATTAGTAAACATTACATTTGACAGTGTGATTATCTGCCCACAATCTCTCTTTGTTCCACTTCCATATAAATACATTTGCTACTCTACTATATCAGCACAGTTCTCAGTCAACCTCAGACAAAAGCTGTGGTGATCAAGTGGTGAACAGTTCTTCTGCACTCTTTCTAATAAAGTGTGCAAATCTGGTCGTCCAGAAAATCATCATGTTGTTAGTCTGTAATAAATATAATATATCCTCTATAATCTTCATTAAGTTGCATCAGTATTTTATTACTGTTTGGTGGGGGTCCTTTGCTTCTCCCATGTTTCCTACAGTGCTATTTAAGCATTTGTATTATGACCTTAAACAGGCCGTTCATGCTTGAAAACCTTCCAATGTGGTTGAATTAAAACTATTCTGCAAGGAAGAGTGGGCCAAAATTCCTCTACAGCGACGTGAAAGACTTATTGCTATCACGCTCAACTGCAGTTGGCGCTGGCACAAGCAGTTTTTAGGTTTAGTGGAAAATAACTTTTTCACATAGGAACAGGCAGGTTTGGGCAGCTTTTTTTACCCTTAATAAATGAAATCATTTAAAAACTGCATTTTGCATGTAATCTGTGTGTAATATTAATCTGAATCATTTGTGACCGATATGCAAAAACTGATTCGCTATCACTACCCTCCTAGAGTTGCTTTTGGGCAATGCAGTACAAAAATGCTCTGGAAAAGCCTCTGTCCACTATTAGACACCAATATAGTTTAGCATTTAGCATTTGGCAGCTGGAGAGCCCGATATTCTCCTCAGCAGTTGGTGGAGACCAAAAAAAGAGCAAATAGAGAGTGGGTATTTGACGTCATCATCATCATCATCAGTTGAATAGAAGCAGTGCTGCAACTGAACAACATGAGTGCTAGATTTCTAAAGCACAGTGTATCATAAGGCACCAAGTATAAGAATAGAATAACAAACACCTACATAAACACGATGATAGGATACCACACCTATACTGCCACACCTATCACAACAAGCTGCTAATTGAGCAATTATACTTTGTTCACACTAAGTGGCTCTGTGTGTTTCGTTTTTATCTGATTTGTTTTACGGGAGTGAGAACAAACCAAACAATATTTTCAGTTTTTACATTTTTTAATGCAGGCTACTTTCACATGATGTTCTAGATCTGATTCATGTCTGATTTCTAGCTCGATCAGTATTCATGCGGCACCGTTTTCCACACCTGGAGACTGTTTCTCATTACCTTTAGTTTAAGCAGTCAATATGACATCTGACTCTTCACTAGCGACTAGTGACTAAAATGTGACAACAGCCAGAGGCTTTAGAGCAGCCAGAGGAGGGTGGCCGGTGCAGTCTTGTCCACCACACCCATCCAGACAGGGCATTGTGGTTGTTATCTGTGGCATATGAGGCAGTTTGTGCTTCTGCAGTATGTAGCTTCTTGTGTTCTGTGGTGTTTATGATGTTTCACATGTAAAGCCTGCTTAAAAGACAATTCTGCTGGCAGATTTCTTCATACACATGCTTATAGGAAGCATTTTAATGCAATAATGTCAATATGTTTAGATTTAATATGATTTAAAATGGTTTTTGTGTGTTTTTCTTTAGTGGTGGAAGAAGTTATCAGAGCAAACGGCCCACACTGAGTGCCACTGAACCAGGTTAATAAAAGCATATCAAGTCCATATACAATAAAATCAGCTGTGTAGGCAGAGTGCCAGCACTAATGAGGGCTGTCCTGGTTTCCTATCATACATGACGCGGCAGCACCCACTCAAGTGGCGCAGGTAGACTTGAAGTAGGTGTTTTTGAATATGGGATGGCTCTGAATAAACGGGTCATTTAAATGTTTAAACCTATTTTTCACTACACCCATCATTAAAACACAGACGAACAGCAACCACCGCTACACCCTTCGAAATAATGACACATTCACAGCACACTCTGTGGAACTACTGTACACACAGGTTAGGATCTGCATATTTGGGCCTTTAGTCATAAACGCATGAGGAATCCTGCTGTGTGTTGCAGCAGCTGATGCACTGCCTGTCACACCTGAATGTTTCTCATACTGTACTGTGTCTATCATGTGCCAGATGCCTGCTACTCTTAGAGGACAGGGCGATCTCTAAAGCTCTCGTGCTACTTGTCCTCTATAAGAAAGCTTTCTTGCGACAGCTGTTTTACTTACTGGAGTTTTGCATTTGTCATTTAGTAAATTCTGTGTGTGTGATGAAGCTGATTTTGTGTCTCCTAGTAAACCAACCTTCCGACAGCGCACTCACTTTTGTACTTAAAACTGATTTGCACAAAATTAAGGGATTTAATAACAACAGCTTCCGAGGAGTCGATCGAGTGTCATCTGAATGTCGGTGGGTAAACTCAAGATATGAGCTTTTGAACAAGGGAGTTAACGTGGTCAGTGCCACAGATTTGCTTAAATGTGATTTCTAATCTAGACCAGAACATTAAATATGTCTTCTTCGTTGTGCACTTTGTGGCTTCTTGTGATCTAAAATGTTTCTAATCATCTCCAGGTTGCTTCACCCACTGCACTTGTATGTAGGTACTGTATGTGCTAATAAATGGATGTGAAGCTCAGAAAATGAGTTACACAAACTGTAGACATACAGTAGTACAGATGACTTATGAATATGAATTTCTACTACTCAAACTCAACCACAGACACACACATTAAATGTCCCACATGGTCTCCTATGGAGATTACGTAATGAGGACAGACACAACACACACGACTGTGCACAGGATGATGCGGACACGACACTAAACCATCAGCTCCTCATCTGTTGTGGTTAAATTATAAAGCTTCGGTAAACAAGAATAATTTCAGCGGAAAACTGGATTCAGCGTGAGCGCACACGTGCAGCTCCGGTATGGACACGTGTGTAGTGCGTAAAGAGGATGAGGAGTTTGGGTGCTACTCCTCACCTTCCTTTACGGGTTTTATAAAAAGAAAATAACATAAAATATGTGAGTGATGGAGAAGTAAGTGTCACGTTGTGTCCACAAAGTTTCATTTACTGTTAATTACACTAAACGTTTTGTAAATATTTTGGATAAGTTACAAGCGACTTGTGTTTAAACTGCGAGACTGATTCAGCCACGCGATGCGTTCAAGGTTGTCGGACAAATGTCTCTAGTTTTGTTGAGCTTCAGTTAGACTTCAAAGAACTTTGTAATATTGCCTATATATGGTTGCAAGAACTTATTATTTTCCTTATCGATTATTCAACCATTTGCTTCTTGAAATCTAATAATAACGTGTCTATAAAAATTTTAATATTGTGAAATTTTCTGTTTTAAAGGTCTTTTTTCCAACCAACAGTCCCAAAAATAATGAAAATTAATGAATGAATAATATTGAAAATAATACAAAGAAAGAAAAACCACTGAGTGAGTGTTCAGTCTTTTGACTGGCAGCTTACATGCCCTTTGTTCACACTTACTAGTTAGACACTATTCTTTTCTGCTGCACTGATACTTTGTGCACTGAGATTAAAGGTAATTATAATATACAACAATAGTAGGATGTAATTTAAATTAAATAAATTAAGCAGCTGTAGTTTGAGTATCAACATTTGCACAGACCATTTCCCTGTCCTCATCCTTTCTGGCTGATTTTTGGTCACATTTGCATTTTGCCAGTGTCCTCACCACTAGAGGTAGCATGAGGTGGTGTCTGCATCCCACAGAAGTTTCTCAGGTAATGCAGCTCATCCAGGATGGCACATCAATGTGCACTGTGGCAAGAAGGTTTTCTGTGTCTCCCAGCACAGTGTCAAGAGCATGAAGGAGATACCAGCAGACAGGCCTGTACACCAGGAGATGTGGAGGGGGCCGTAGGAGGACAACAACCCAGCAGCAGGACCACTATCTCCTCCTTTGTGCAAGGAGGAACAGGAGGAGCACTGCCAGAGCCCTACAAAATGCCCTCCAGCAGCCACTAATGTGCATGTTTATGCTCAGACTGTCAGAAACAGACTCCATGAGAGTGGTATGATGGGCCGGCATCCACAAGTGGGGCCTGTGCTCACAGCTCAACACTGTGCGGGCTGATTGGCAGAACATCCGTCTCATCAGGAGCAT
>OMLM01012825.1:0-19279 GCA_900302695.1 Helostoma temminkii
AAAATTCTTTATTCGGAACTTAAATAATCTTATGATCCACAAGGAAATAAAAAGGGCAGATCAAATTTGAGATGTCAGGAAATCCTGATAGTTAATGCCAAGCACATTTTAGATCTGTATTTTGCTGGAATTACTCGTGGTTGAATGTATAAAATCTTCCTAATAAAAAATTGCTTCTGTTGGCTGCTGGTCCAAAATAATCCACCTGATTTACCCTCTAACCCCATCGGTAAGAGTTGGATCAATAATCAATTATTCTGATTTAAAGTAATTATTCCACCACCTGCAAAACTGATCCTATCTAAAAAAAAAAAAATCTTCCTCTGTCTATATCACTTTCTTTCTCTCTGTTTATGGTCTGTCGTCCTCTTACAGTTTTTGACATCTACCTCTCCGCAAATTCCCGTGGGCTGCATACTTGGCACAGAGTTTGTTACCTCTAATCATGTAATGATTTGCCCATAACGATTACTCTCTCATGCAAGGATAGAGCGGTTTGTACCTGTCCCACAGAGCATTGCAGCCGGCCACATTCCTGCTGCACTCTCCTGCCATTCAACAACACTGACACGCACGACTTTCACCAGCTAAGAAGACACACATCATGCTCACTAGACTAATACACACACACCCTGGCAGCTTTGTGAGTGGGAACATCCTTGTATTTCTCTGCATCAATGAAATTTCAGCAAGCCTCTCCCTGATTCTTCCTTCCTCTGCTATTAAGAAAACAAGTATGTTAGCTCTTTTTTTTTGCCTTTTAATGACACGATTTCCTGATGTTTGAAGAAAATCTATTTGGTAGTGTGATGTTAACATGATGTAATGTGCACCTGGAGTAAATGTTGCATGAAATATTAAGTGTGACATACTAACAGACAGATGTTTCCCTGCAGTAAGTTAAAATGTCAGCAGGTTTATCGTGTGCTTATTCCTTAGAGTTGGGGCTAACAATCACTGATTTCATTGACCTTACAGTAAAGATGGTTACAGACAAAGAACCTGAGGATAGTTTTCACATAAAAAAAACAAGTTTGGACAGAGAAACTAAAAGAGAGAAGGGAAATGAGTAATTATGGGTAGAGTGGAAAAACTAAAACATAAAAAAGGACGACTAAAGGCAGTTTACAGTTTAGGTTTGAGGCTCTTGGGTTTTTTGACTCACGAATGTCATTATATTTGAACATTTTATAGATTTTTAAAAAGTCTTTTCATTATTAAAGTCTTTTATGACGTGAGTGTACCAGAGGTCCTCAGCCGAGACGTAGAGCCTCAACTGAGGGGTGCAAGATAAATCTGGGGCATAACTTGGTGATTCATGGAACACATGGAACAGAAGAAAAATAATATGGTCTACTAAATTATATATAATTATGTAAACATTTTTACTGACTGATTTCACCACATTACCATTTTCTGGTCTAAGGGGTTTCAAGGTGAAAGCCATCCCTTAATAACTAATATTAACTTGTGACAGGGAACTGGAAGGATACACCACTTCAAATATCTGTACATATTTACAGTAGTCGTTTCCAAAAATGTCTGACATCCCCTTCATATAGAAATGAAAATAATGATGATGCAACCCTATTTTCCAAACTACTGAACTAGTGCTTTTGGAAAGCACTGAAGGTATTATCTGTTTTTCTTTATCTGCTCATTTCAACAAACCTTTTAGTGAATGACGTCGTACATCAGGCTGCTCCCAGATTTAGATGCAAAGCGTGTTGACAGACGCTGTCAAAGCTGTATAAAGAACAGTCAACATGTACATACTCTCGGTTAGTTTACAGTCTATGTACCGGCATCTTTGTTTGTCTGTCAGTCCATCTGTCTACGCTGAGCTTAAATGATTGGAACGCACAGTGTAGTATCTTTCGTACAGAGCTGATTCGCCGTCTCCACAGGCCACCTGGTCACTACAATCCCAACTATTCCAGCTATGAAGGGAAACGTGCAGAGATGAGAGAAGAAACTATATTGATAGCACAAAAGACCTTATTTAAAAGAGCATTATGTCTGCTCAACTGAAGGAGAAGTGGAGGAAGATGAAGGGTGAGTGACATGCTCAATGTCAAATGTGCACTTTTCCATGTCAAGGTTGCCAAATACTTTTTGAGCTACATACCTGTCATCAAGGAGACGGGAGGAGGGGGAGGATCGGGGGAGCACTGAGAGGATTCAACAAGAGGACAGCAGATTCAAACAAGCTGAATGCATCAGAGCAAGAGCAAGAAATGTGGATGATGTCACCACACACGGGGCGTGCTGGGAGTGAATTCCACAGTGGCACTTCAAATGTAACACCACAGTGAGACAAAGGTCGTCAGTGAGCGATGACTGAAGACAACAGTGACCTGCGGGAGCAATTTTTCATAGGGGCAGTTAGTTTCAGAGATCACTGCACAACACAACAAAAAGTAGCTGTGAGTTCAAGCTCACAGCTACTCAGATGTTGCTCTATACTTTACACAGGTATCCAGTCAGGGGTTTTCTCAAAAGAGAGAGTCCAGTGGGACCTATACGTCTGTTCTCCAGGGTGGCACGTCAGCTCTCACCCCTGTGTGTGTGAGGGCACCGTGACATAGGTAATCCCTGTGAACAATGTAGGAGCAGGAAGGGTAGATGAACCGATTATTCATAAAACATCCATCAGTGTTAAGTTGGAACATTTTGGAATGGAAGGTGAGGTGATCTAAATTATTACCACCCATGTGATTCTTTATTTTGTGATTTTTTTTCCATTTCAAAACACACCTGTACAATCAATAAGCGCTGAACTTTATTTATGGGCCTCAAATGAAAAGAGCTAGTGGCAACTAAACTACAATACAATTCTTTGTAAGAAGTCATTTCATCATGCCAAAGTGAAGCAATCAGTCTGGAACTCAGAAAGAAGACAACTTTCACATTGTCTACAACAGCTGTATATTGCATCATTGTACGTTGCATCATTGTAATGCACAAGGCGTCAATTTCTGTTGTAAAGGAGCCTGGGCGTGGTCAGAAGTGCGAGATTTCACAAAAACTTTGGGGAGGGAAACAGTCAGATATCAGCAAGGGTCTTCAAATCTCTGCCAAGTTGCTAAACTGGCCTCTTCTGATGTTGATGTTAAAAGGCAGATTGATGTGGGAGTTCTTCATCGTGGTGGGTTTCAAGGTCAGTGTTAAGCACACGGATGCTACCTACCATCTCTCGCAATACATGGACAATCTACACCACAGAGATTAGTAGCATGAAAAGTCACAGCATCTTTATAGGGGAATTACTCATGCACAGGTCTAGTTCTTGGCCAGGTACGAGAGTGATATTGTACTTTTCATTTAACTTTGTAACACAAATATTAAGTTAATATTTGATTGCTTTGGGAGCTTGGAGACCTGAGACTCACTTCTGGTTTTTATTCATTTCTTTTTTTGTTTGTTTTGTTTTATAGGTGATTGGTTCAGTTGGGTCCTTCAAATCATGATTTTCAGCAGCCAATTGCGAAACAGCTAGGATGAGAGCCTGCACCTTTCCGTCCGGGGCCAGGGATCTCTACACGAAAACGACATATTGTTCGCTAAGGAATTCAAGTATCTTGTTCACCAGGTTAAATCTGAGGGTGAGACTGACAGGTAGACGTTACACCGAACCATTGTGGTGAAGAAGGAGCTAAAACCTCAAGGTGAAGCTTTCCATTTTACCAGTCAGTTTACATTCCAATCCTCACTTGTGGGCAAGGGTTTGGGAAGTGACTGAAAGAACAAGGGTAATAAATGAGTTTCCTCCACTGGGTAGCTGAGCTCAGCCTTAGAGAAAGAGTACACAGTTCAGGTATCTGGAGCAGAGCCACCGTTCCTTTGTGTCAAAAGGAGCCAGCTAAGGAGGTTTGGGCATCTCATCAGGATGCCTCATAGGTGCCTTCCATTGGAAAGTTTATGGGCACATCCACCTGGTACGAGGCCCTGGGTTAAACCCATGTTTAGTGATTACATATCTCATCTCGACTGGTAACACCTTGGGATCCAACTGGAGCAGCTAGAAAACGCCGCAGGGGAGAGGGATGGCTGAAATACCTCGCTGCCACCACAACTCGACTCCGGATAAGAAGATAATCGATGGATGGGCAGTTAAAAGTTTTACTTGTGCAGTATTGCTACTTTTACAAAAGTTAAAGCTCAGAACATTCCCATCAACTCACTTTTGTGGAGAAACTGGTCAAAATGGTCTACATGAACAAAAGCATGCACATTTACAAAAGGATTAACAGGCGTGCGCACATACTTTGTGAGCATGCGTGATTACTGTACATGCACATCAATCTGCTTCTGTGGGTGTATGCATAGTAATCCTAATAACACATCATTTGTAACAGGGTCTCCAGTGTTTAGTCATGGCAGCTCAGCGTTTACTCAAAGCACATGTGGCCATGGGGGGAAGCAGATGTGAAAACCCCAGGAAGCACCATTAGCCTCACAAACATTCACCGCAGCCAGCCGTGGAGACCTTGTCATACACCAGCACCGAAAACCCTCAGTCAATCATGATTTTTCTCTCTTCCTGTTACAAAAAAACTAACTTACGCTCATATGTAACCTTCTTTTTCCTTCAGCGAATGAGTGACGTCAGTAAGATAACTGATGTTATTTGTTTTTCATGCCTGACAACCAGTCAGTGAAACTGGAATTACTGCATCCCCGTGTTCTCTGAGCAGCTACAGTTCAGTTACTGTCCAACTTTATGCTGGTGGTTTTGTTCTGCATTACTCCTACTTGGCCTTTTGCTCTTTGTGCATGCTTCATGCAACTCTTCCCTTCTCACTCCATCAATACTGTCTTTTTTTCCCCCCATTTCTAAAGATATCCTTGTGTCTGCAGAAAGATTTCTTCTCCTAAATCCCTTCAATATCACTCCATAAATTTTCCACTCTTCCTCTGTATCCTCTAACCCAACACTTGCTTCAATCATTGCTTCTCCAAGACGCAGTTTTGTTATATTTTACTGTTTTTAACCTTGCTCATCGACAAAGATGTTATTCAGTTTTATTATACTTTGCCTGAACATCTGGCGAAGGTCCTATATACAACCTGTCACATTATTCTTCATATAAAAATATCAGTTCTTTACATTTGAAACGTTCTCTTAAGTCCTCTAATGTGACGCCATTGATAAAAGACTCATATTTCTTTTATCCTGTCTGGTTTCTTTCTTTCTCTACCAGTCTAAACCTTTTAACCTCAATCATCCTCCCATCTTCCTTCTTTCTTTCCTCTCTGTCCTTCCCTTTACAGTTTCTACTCTGGCTTCTTCCCCTCTCCTGATGATCCTTCCCAGTACTGTCTCAAAACACACACAAACACACATTTCCTACCTGCCCTCCCTTCTAATTAGGCATCACAAGAAAGGCCTGAGCACTGCTTCAACCCTCTCGTTAACACCACTCCCCAGCACTCCTGCTGCAATCTCTCCCTGGGACAGATCTGAGGTCAAGGCTGGGGCAGAATAGAACCAACACAACTAGATGTACATGCAAAAGTCAAGGCAGAGCCGCTGCACTGCAAGGTTATGCAGCTTTTGAGATCGGCCGTGTGTGAAAAATGTGCAGGCCAGATGATGCACGGGAAGCCCTGGCTGCTGCAAATGAAGTCTGAGCTGGCGTCCAGGAACACACAACAGGATAAAACAACAACGTGCAATCACGCTGATGGGAGGGGACACGGGCTCGCTACAGATGGAGCCCAAGATGTTTCATCAGAGGAACAGGATGCCAGAGGCTCGACTTTCAAGCTCGGCAATGACAAATAAACCTCATGATGAAGGAACAAATACATTCACAAGGGGCTCAACAGGAAACAGAGAGGGGACAGAGGGCAGCCACCTGCAAAATCACAATGGAGTTAACTATCTGTGATGGGCATGGGAGCCACAGAGGCTGCCACTGCTGAACTCTTCACTAAAACTCCTTCTGCTATAATGTTGCCATCTGCTGGCAGATTTTTATCAATGCGTGACAGCAGTAAGTAAGTAAGATCTGAGGGTTTTGCAGTGTGTTTGGCATAATGGGACATATTCAATTTCCAAAAACCACAAAACTGAATTATATTTTGATATTGAAGCTAAACCAAGATGCCTTGCCATTCACTCTGGCACAGTGATGCACCGTGATTCCAGAAAGTTATGTCCTTTACTGGCACGGGACACTTTGGACAGTCTGTTATTGGAGCTCAGCAAGTGACTGCGAGTTATAAAACACTATCAAATTCCACATAATTTGAAGAGGGGAAACAGCAAGGCCTGTGTGCAAAATCCTATAAATTTTCAAAAGGCCAGGCTTGTTCATCATTTCCTGATGTTCAGTGTGTGTACTAAATATAGAGCCTTCAGTAGGTAGGGGATTATCTTACACCACAAATTTATCCAAATTAAAGAAATAAGATATAACTTGTTAATTAATGAGTGTTGCCCATTCTGGTAGGTGGATTTTGTCACTCTGGGACAGATCAAGTCTAGCCAGTTATTCATTTTTAGCAATTTTTTTACATAAACATTGTATGGAACTAATGATTTAACTGGGGAAGAAAGGAAATTGGTATATTTACCCTAATACCACAGTTCTTTTAACTGAAATGAGCCTCTGAGATCTGTTTTGTTTATGGAGCTTTACAAATGATACCACCAGAGACAAGCTCTGTTAACCACAGCTATGTTTACATTTTCTCTGAGGTTGTCACACATTTGCGAAATCTCCTATTAAGAGATTAACAACGTGAGGACTCGCACGGTTTATTAAAAATAAACAAAAACCAAATTGGAGATTTGGTTTGTTGCAGACGCTGAAACTAGCGTTTGTTTTGGACTCGACGTCCAAAAGAAGCTGCAATCTCTTGTTCTGTTATGTAGGAGCTTTCATTCACTGAGAATGGTGTGAAGCTAATTCTTCTTGGTGGAGCTTTTAGGGATGAAAGCCTGTTTTTTGGGATTTCTGGGTTGGAAGAGCTACAACCTCGCACACCTGAGTAGGACACACAGGAAACACTGCTACAGTGCCAGGAACACTCAGAGCACTGCATGCAAAGTGAAAGGCTTCTTGGGTACCTTGGCAATCTGTGCAAACATGAGTACCAGTAAATTTTGGCCTTGGACTGGAAGTAACATTACAGACACACATGCACACACACTTCATCTCACTCCACAGATTAAGCCCAGATGGGAACAATAAGATGAGTATGAAGGCTTTTGCTGCATAACTGAAAACACTCAGTCTTGTTAACACACTCCAAAAACTTGCTCCATCCATCCATCACTGGCCAGATGTTCTCTGAAGCCTTTTCCTTTACTCCTCAAGTGGGACCAATCCCTCTCAAAATAATTTGCTTCCCATTCCACTTGCATCCACAACAAAAGCATTCGTGAAAGCTAATTGGATAGTTTGTGGTCTTTATGATCGAGCGATCAAGCCAAGGAGCGTGTTTCACAGAACAAGAGATGTTGTTGTTGACGGACGCTCACTTGGGACCATTTGCACACTGCGACCCCACTTAATCCTGCCATTAGACCCCAAAGCTTCCCCATCCTGAGCCCTTCAATACTCCCCGCTCGCTGCATTAAGACTCTGAGAAGGACCATTTCCTTGAATAAACATCTAAATCTGTTGCGTCTGTGGCAAATCTTCTTTGAAAATCCAGCTAATTAGAAGAAAAGCGTGTAGTGAAGTGAGCATGGCAGCCAAAAAATGTGATAAAGTCTAGCAGCTGACTTACATTCATCAAATGTTGAGACCATAAAACATGTCATTCTGCACTAACTCCCAAAAGGAGAGTAATTCCATTTTCATCTCAATTGAGATATCACTGTCAAAGTCAGTTTGCTTGCCATGTTTTATTTGCACCAAAGAAATTAAGAGACTTACCCTAGGGGTGTGCAATAAATAATATCTACAATAATACCTTTGTTGTTTTAGGGATGTGCGAGTTTACATTATCAAGTGTGTCATTCACTTTGCAAAAAACAATTAAAAACACGCCAACCCATTCATTGAATAACCTAGTAGCAATATAGGTGCATTAAGCATACACGCAGTTTGTTACACGGTCACCACACCACCAGCTGTCTTTACCTTTTGTAAAACTTACCGACTGGAGCTGAAAAACAGTACGTAGGGGCTAAGTGGTTTGTTTTCTTGTAATATTTAAATTTACATTTAGATTCCAGTTTGCTGCATAAAAAGATGCTTTTAGATTTTAGATTTAAAAGAAAAAATAATAACCACTGGCAGCTTCATTGGAAAAAACTCAATAAAGAAGAAAATTAAAATAAAAGATGCTCAGGACATAACAACAACAACAACAACAACAAACATTTTTGTTCCGTTGTTTCAGCTTCACATCTGAAAGAGTCTAAGTACAGAAGGTTTTATTACACTGACTGTGAAACTCACTAAGGCAAATTAGTGTCATTGTCTGGGTGAATTAGGTGTATTATTATTATTCTCTTCATTTGTATATTCTGTATTTACTGCATTGTTAGAATTTATAGTCCCTTTTGCAAAACAGATTATAATCTAATTGTAATGTCCTGAATAATAAAGCCTAACAAACTAATAACTAACAAAGACCGCTAGTATCAGCCGATCCCTGACTTGGGTTCCTGGGAAGAGAAAAAGTTGGATCTGTGTATGAAAGTAAGACCAAATTTGGCAAACTGGCAAATACAAAATCAAGACTAAACACTTCAGAAATATTGATCTTTCACAAGAAAAGCAGGAAAGGCAAAATCAGCAAAAGAAGTATTTGCCAAAACGTTTTGCTCCACAGCCCTGGTCAAATCATTATTTAAAGGCACTAGCTTGGGTGATCACACAGATGCTTGGGTTTCTTTAAGCCCCCTGCATACACAGCCACCTTTAAACCTTCATCCAGAATAAAAAAAAAACTCTCTGTTAAATTCCACTTGCGGCACAAATCAAGGGATTGGAGTGCGAACAACAAGACCCTCCAAGAATCACTCGAGGTATGTCATTATGTGACCCACAAAGGACGGCCTATTCCATTTAGAGTTAGAGCCACAGGCCATTTGGCCCACACCAAATCACACAACTTCCAACAGGCGTACGCACAAATATAGAGGCTCATTCTTTTGTCAAGTAGAAAGGCAGGGGCTTTGACCTAAGAGCTAGCATGAAAAGGAAAGGCCAGGGCACGACAGAGACCCCAGGAGGCAGCACTTGTTGATCCCTGGTCTCTGAAGCAAAAGTACTGGGTCACTGTGGTGTGTGTGAACAGATACATGTCCGGTGCTGATTCATGTATAGTCACTCTTTGCACAGACGGGAAAGCTTGTCATGTGTTGGCAACCACTTAGTCCATCATTATTCACCTCCACTTGTTATAACAGAAGTCAGCATGGGTGCATTTTACTGTAAACAAGTACAATCATTTATAAAGCACTTGCACTGCAGACAACTTTCTGCTAATGCAGCAGAATTAACACACACCCTTCTGAGTAGCAAATGCATGATGAAAACATGTGAAACATATGCGTCACTTCACGAATGTCATTTTTATCTAACTTAGCCCTTGTTATTTTCTTATTAAGTTCAAATTTCAAGGGCCTCTGCAACTTCCTCAAAGAACCTCAAACCGACGCCTCATACCCATACAAAGATGATTAATGTGCCATTTCATGATTTTCCTCCCAATATTTAAACTGTAACATAATCAGACCAAGGCTGGACAGTGGCCTGGAAAGAGCTGCAAAGCTTCCAGTGCTTCTCTGTCACTGACATTTACTGATTACAGTGTGGACATGCTCAGCTGGACTAAAAGGCAGCCAGGGTGTCTAAACCCCAAATCACCTTGAAGTGCTATTAGCACCTGTCGCGGTCATTTACGCACGCTGACAGTGGCATCCCGCCCCTGTGTTTGAGCCCTAAAATGTGCCTGCAGGCACAACTGTTTTGTGTTCCACTTAAAAGTCCTGCTCAGCTCTTGCTGTGCTGTTATGCGGCATATGTCAGCTTTAACTCCTGCATTAGTGCGGATGTGCGTTATGAGCCTGTAGGAGATAACAAGTATTCCACTAGTGATCAGAGCAAGCTCAGTGTGCTGTTTTTTTTAAAAGTTTGTGAAATGCTCCGCTGATAAGACGTGACCTTTCAAGTGATGAGCAGCGTTATCTGAATTCAGTTTCAGGTGAGTGAAGGTAAAATGAGGCCTCTTGTCTCTTAACTTTAAAGATTATCACAGTAATTCCTGGTTTTCTCTAACGGATCATCCCTTCAGACTCGCAAACAACATCTCATCCACAGCACAGCAGCCTTGGACCTGCTCCAGTATCAGTTCAGGATAATGAGAACCAGAACATCTCAGCCATTAAACAATCATTTATGCATAATTTAGCCAATAAGAGTTAACTAAATTATTTGATGGCTCTGTGTCTTATTCAGACTTCTCTAGTGAAACACTGAGGTGTTTGTGCAGACACCATGAGCAGGTATTGTTCCTGTAAAATAACATATTACATATGGGTATAATAAAAATAAAAAACAATATCACTAAACATCCAAAGCACCTGAATCCCTATGGGTTTCAAAACATAATACATAATCAAATCAAAGCAACAGATATCTTCTTTCTTTCTTTCTCTCTTTAATTTAGTAAAAGTGACATAAACATATTATAAATTTTCCGGGTGCTTCACCTTCACAGTCTGATCTAATAAGGCGTAATCCTCTCAAGTGATAAATAAAGACTTACCTTCAGAAAAACAGCAAGAAGAATCACTCCAGTCGTCCAGAAATAGGCCCGTGTCATCTCTACGGCCGATAAACGTCAATGCGACTTCCAACTGTGGAGAGACAACTCGGATTGGCGCCTCTGTCTCAATCTGTCCGTGCGTCCCAGCCTGTCCACTCACTCACAGACAGAAGACGTCCGCTCTCCTCTCTCAGCGCCGCGCTCCGACTTCCAACTTACACACACACAGAGGAAAAAAAAAAGGTAAGACTCAGCCGAGAACTGCTGGAGACGACATGACATTTGTTCCACCAGCAAACACGTTGCTACTAAATTTATGTTTGCATACCAGGCGTGCGTCAGGAAAAGGGGCTCACCCACCTTACATTCTTAAAGAAACACACTCCCGGGTCGTTAAGCGCTGATGGACCGCTCGGTGCCGAGGCGTGCGGAGCTGTGCGCGGAGTGATGCTTGGCGGTTTTTCTGCGTGGGTATATGATAATAGAGCAAAAGGCTGCACTCGCTGTTTCACTCGCACACACATGCACCTGCAACGCAACATTTTATAGTTTAATAGATTCTATCATATGGAGACAATCTGTGTTAAATCGGGCCCGACTGACATAATGACTCCAGACGTGTGTGATTCTACTGCTACTTGTCTCTGCTGCTCAAATTCAACTGTGTGTTTTTACTGGACCTTCCAAAACCAGAACCAGAGTTTGATCAGGACACGTGTAAACACTTTTTAACTCAGTAGCCTGACTCATGTTTACATTCATAAGGATTGTGGTTTTGAACAAATATTCTAGAGAGGCTTGAAACAAACTGTCACTAACACATCAGCCAAACAGTCAGTGAGACATTAATTCATTACTCGGGTCCACATACTGGGAAGTAAACCACAGGTTCTACTGAAATGTGGTTTTTGTTTTCATGTCCAATATGGAGATAAATACCAGAGGTTTTACAGATCAGACGCAACCTGATTTGCATCCCAAAACAAAAAAAGACCTTCAGACTCATGAGCATTTTATTGTATTGGAACAAACAACCTTTGTTCATTTGATGTCAGGTTTTTAGACGTGAAACATGCAGCAGGTTGTAGAAATCTCGTTAGGAACTGAGCTGTCAAAGAAAGCTCCACCACGTGGCACAGATTCTGACAAAATTCTGAAGCTGAAAATTTTCAATTTTAAAACATTAATGTTTGGAAATATACTTATTACATTTATTGCCTAGGGATAGACTGATGCAGTGTGTCTGTATGGTAAGTAGATGTAGCTGGAGCCTGTGGCTGGCTAGTTTGGATCAGCATAAATGGAAACAGCTTGATTAGCTCGATCCAAAAGCAACAAAATCTGCTTAACTACATCTTTAAAAAAAAATTTTATTAAATTAAAATGCTACCTTCAAACAGAGCCTGCTTAGCTAAGCTCATCCACCACTAGTCTAAATACTTAAAAGAGTGGTAGAAGTAAATAAGCCAAATAATGTCTTTAACTTCAGCAGCCTGATATGAGTTTGTCATAACTTCTCTAAATATTCAGTAACATATCAAGACAGACTTATTTCTTTTACATCAAGTTGACTGTTGTTTCCCTCATGTCTGAAAAATGTAATCAGCCAAAAAGGCAAGCTAAACACTGGATTCCAGTGCTGCTTTGTTAATTTACAGAGAACTGACTTATCCTGAAGGTAAAACAATTAACGGCAGACCCAGTGGACCGCGGTACGTGTTGCATTTGGAAAACAGCGTGTTGTGTGCTGTGTGCCATTTGGGAGGATTTCGCCTTCTTTTTCACTGCTTTCGAGTGAGGCTGTATGAAATACACCAGTCTTTCAAGTTAGGCGCCCAGTGCTGCCAGCCATGTGCCATTTAAGGTCAAGAAGAGTTTATCTGAATCAAGCTCCGACTGCTTATGAACTGAGATCAAGTCAATGGAATGAGACGTTCGTACTGTTGCCTTTGCTGGCATATGATTGAAATCCGCTGTTGTTTCTGATTTACGTTGATGAGACCCATGTTGTGCCTTTCCGGCTCCAATAAAAATAACAGTTCTGTAGTTCCCACTCCTTTTGTGAGGATCATATTTTTTGTGCAGTTTAATGAAGGTCTGTGCTGTATCTTTGGACGCGAATGCCTCCCCTAGCTCCTAGTAGGGAGCTCCAAATTAGGGTCAAATACTGGCCTGACCTGATATATTTTTAATTCGTGAATGCAGTAAATGAGATGTGTCCTCAAAGTGTAACAGAAAACTGGTTACTTTATTCTGTACTGATTAAATGAGGGTCACAAAACTGTTGCAAGTAAGTAATTGTGCATTATAATTGATAGCTGGTGATTCATCTCCCTTTGAATTCCATGTCGTCATTAAACTAAGATTTAACATTACATTAAGTTATTGAAAGTTTTAGCCCACAGCGGTAGGGCTTTAGGACTTGCTTGTAGCTTTTGAAGCTGTCCAGGCTCAGTGTAATAACATTGTTCCCAGAAAATGTCTTCTGTCCTCAGCCAAGCTCAAAAGGAGCTTCTGAGAGAGATGCCCCTTGAGAGCCACACAATAGCACAGGTATGTGTGGTATGAGCTACCTGAATTGGTGCCTGACACGCAGGCCTGAATTCAGCTTAATCTCTCTTAACACGCTGAACAGAGGAATGTAAATGTTTACGTAAAAAAAAAAAATCTTTGCTTTAACACTAAGGTGGGAATTGAAATCATTTTCTTTCCGCTTCAGGATTAAATTATCATCCATGCTGGCTCTTTGAAATTCAAAGTAGAGGAGCCTCTTAATGAACTTTGGCCACCCCTGGCGCACTGAGAGCAGCACAGACGCTTTACAAAGCCGGTGCAAGCGGTAGATGATGCTTCGAGACATGAATAGTTTACATTCACTGTGACTGACGATGCATAGCCAAGTCACGTCCTCGTGTTACAAGTGCAGTTGCACTTATTGATGGACGTCGCTCGCTCCCAACTCCCAATCGGCGGAGTGGTAAAATAACTGCCCCTGGCACACATTTAGTTTTAGGGACTCTAGAAGCTTAAATAGCATCTGTCAGCTGTTTGCACAACAGCTCTTACAGCGAGGCAAGACAAATAAGGCAGCTTTTTAGAGCCAGATACGTTCTCAGTCTGCAGTTTATATGGACGAACACACAAGTGTGCAAGTATGACATTACAAGTGCAACACAGGCCACAGTATGTACAGTACATGTGTTGATTTCCTAGCTAAACATACTTGGAGCAGGTCAGTGCCCTCCATATGAGTAACCTAGTTGTCTCCCTTTAGCTGACACCAAACATAGCTGTTTGATCAGTGATATTTGACTTAAGAGTCAAAGCACTACTTGTCACATGTGTTCAAAGAGAGAGCAGGAATTTGCCAAATACCAGCTAGAGAAAATGCCCTTCACGGGACACCAACCAGCTTGTTTTTCCTTTAAAGACACAGGTACTCTAACAGATTATGAATTAGCGTTTTTGTCTCCAGAGCTGAAATTTTGTGATTAAAGAGATAATTTGCCCTTTCAGAAAATATACTTATTCACCTTCTTGCCAAGAGTTTGTTGAGAAGATTGATAAAATAAGTGCGGTGTCAATGCTACAGGCTTCCTCTCTGCAAAATGTCAAACTGTTCTGTAAGTATAACACACACAAACATTTCTGAGTGTTGTTGTGGCACCTTGTTATAGCTTCCATTCCCTCAGTATGCAGTTTACCACCACTTGGTTGCCTTTACTGCTCTGTGGAATTTGGCACACTATCTGTTTGTGTGTGTTTGTACGTGTGTCTGCTCATGCTTGAGACTCCAGAAGAAACTCATGCACCTCGCGTTGCATGGCCACACTGTCCTGGGAATGCCCGCCCTGCTAAGGGTACAGTAACCTGTGTGTCTGTCAGCAGAGATCTGTTTCAGCTGCAGGCATCGCGTTCCAGCAGGCATGTCATATCCACTGCTTACTGTCTGAGGGCATCATGCCACAAACCACCAGCCAAGTATGCAGACAGTGGGCACAACACTCTTCACACTGTTGCCAGTGATCAGTCAGTTTGTCTGAGAACCCAAGTGTATATTTTTTTTCTCTTTCTTTGGGGAAATATCTTATTGCTTATGGCTAAAGATAAATATACTGTTGGATGAATATTCATAATTGTACCTAAACTATTTAGTAATGAATAACTTTGAAGTTACATCAAGTTATTCTGAGATACATTATCATTATCATACATTATGCATATAGCAGGTGTAACTATGTTATGTTGTGTTGTGTTGTGTTGTGTTGTGTTGTGTTGTGTTGTGTTGTGTTGTGTTATGTTATGTTTGGGTGTTTATTGTTTGAATAAATCTGCTGCAGGCTGGTAGCATAATAATTTGGGGCACAGAGAACAAAACATCTTCTGGGATCAGTTTCATCAACAAAAAATGGACAAATAAATGCCCGAGCACATTCCTCTGTCTTGCTACATATTTTTTAATCGCAGTTCAGTTAATCAGCACTAAGAAATTAATAAAGTGAAAATGGCCATAATTTTATGCCTTTTATTTTATCCCAACTATTACTAAAGCACTTACTGTCTGTAATGTAGAAAATGCAAAAACTAAGGAAATTTAACAATATTTTTATCAGAAGATAAGAATTAAATGTTCATGCTATCTGTAGGTGGCTGTATGTCTGTCTACCATTTATATTTAACCAATATTTTACAATATATACAGTATATATAGTGTATGCATAATATCAGGAGGTGGAAGTACACATATTGTATTCATTCAGGCAAATTATAAATTGGCAGCCAATTAGATCTGCTAAGAACATTTTGCTTTAGCTAAAGTAGCCACAGTGATGCTGTGATTCAAAAAAATGATTAATGTTTATGCGTGTTTACATTCATACGTTTTACACAGTATTACACAAAATGTATTTTTAAATAGTCGCTTTGAATAAATATGTAGTTAAGGGCATTTTAATGGTCCTTAAACTTAAACTGTAAACTTCACCAACTTTCCTGTATGAATCTCATCAGTTATAATAAGTCAGGTGTTCCATAAGGTTTTTCAGGAACGCTTTGATATTGTGTCAGTGCATCACAATGCTTATGACTCATTCCCTTTGTTTCCTGGAATAGTAAAAAATTAATTACTGAATGCAGATGGTAAGCACTTGTTCACACTGAGGGTCCTGCAGCACATAAGCATCGGAGGCCCAGACATCACGTTGAATTTTTCTCCAGGTTGCTTCAGATTTCAGCATCTTGTACTATGCTGCAGACCTCTAGCCTCCCGTAGAGACCACCTTGGCAGAAACCGATTGGGCGCATATATTTTGTTGACGATGTATGTATGTGAATCAAATAGAAAGACAGAGAAGGAGAAGGTAATGACAGGCCGCTTGGCCTGGCTGTCAACTGCCACTCGGTTCTCATTACTGCTTCTCTTGTGTCCAAGCCTCGTTCCTTTGGTTTCTCCAAACTTCTGCACGCCTCAGGTACTGTTTTAGAGGCCAGCTGAATGTCCGTCTGAGACAGAGAGACTGCAACGGAAAAGCCCAGAGAGAAAGCAGAAATGAAGCAAGGGCCCATTTCCCACGTTGTTCTTGGCTCCTGTCTGCCCCCAAAGACTTAAGCAAAAACTTCCAAAACAAAGAGATTGTCTGTGTAGGTGCCCAAATAGCCAACCCACGCATGCATGCTCACTTGCACACAGACAGAGACACACTCACTCACTGGGAAATAAAAAATGTTATTCTAATTCCTTCTAAGTGCCTTTTTAAGAGGCTGTTTTCTGTAAACACTGGCTCGGACAGCAGAACTCGGACATTTGGTTTTAGATCATTCTCAATTATATCATAATTACTAGAACTCGGCACCCAGAAAAAACAACAGTGAATTGCTGCCCCTTTGCCAGCTCAAACAGCCGGACTGTTAATCCTCGCACAACTCTGTGAAAATGGCCTGTGACAGGTTATTGTTCGAGCATGGTAGGGTCACGAAGGCAAGGGTCATTGTCTCACCTTCTATCTGACTTATTAAAAGTGTGCGCTCATTAACAATTGTATCTGCGCTTCACGGGTCAGCGACCAGCACAGTGCTTTTACAATGATGCAATGTGGGACCTTCCTGAGAAAATCATTACTGAAAATCATCAGGTGGAAGGTGGAAGTGGGGTCACAGTGTGATCACGCAGGAGCATGGAGGATCTCATTTTCAACGCAACACAGGTCACATGCTGACCTTTTCTCACACTTTTAACCCTGTACAGTTGTCGACTCATTTTCCAACTTGATCCTCCCACTGGGAAATGTAACTCGGATGTCTCAGCTAAATGAACCAGAGTCATTATTTCAGGATTACAGCTGACAGGTGCACAAAGCTCCCCTTAACAAGACTCTTGTCTGTATTGTTCCTATGAAGTTGTGGTTCCTGCCCCTCGCAACAAGTATTGTTTGTGTAAAGCTGTTATTTATTAAAGGCTGAAGTAATAGTTATTTCAAGAGGGCAGTCATCATCGAGATGTAATTCATTTCTGCATGTACAGCCTTTCAAGCTCCGGGGTTTGGAAGAATAATAGTGCCAAATTTAGCAGCAGGGCTACAAAACATCTTGTAGATCTTTTTTTTTTTTTTTTTTTTTGGTTCCAGATGTTGAAATTCTGGTGTAAATTCATTCTGACAACAAGAATGCAGCCAATAGTTAGTTCACCCCTACTTGATCAAAATGACAGCCAAGCATTTCTTGATGATGGCAGCAATGTTCGTATCATATTCTTTTCCAGGTTGTTATATACACAGTAGTTGTACTGTATTGTGTTATTAAACACAATAGCACTTTTCATGAAGGGACAGAGCAGACTGTACCTCCTGAGGAGACTGTGGTCTTTAGGAGTGAAGGGAGCACTACTGAAGACCTTCTGTGACTCTGGAGAAGCAGCATCACAGAGAGGGAGAGGAAGAAGCTGGACAAAGTAATCAAGAAGTCCAGCTCTGTCCTGGGCTGTCCTGTGGACTCAGTGTGAGAGGTGGGTAAGAGAAGGGTCCTGGCAAAACTGACATCCATGCTGGACCATGAGTCTCACCCACTGCAGGAAGCCCTGTCTGCTCCAGAGATCAGCTTAAGTGACAGACTGATCCTCCCTCGCAGTGTGAAGGAGAGATTACGTAGATCTTTCCTCCCTGCTGCAGTCAGACTCTACAATGAACACTGTTGATACTCTCGTTACACCTGTGCAATGTCTCCATAACTCAATGTGCAATATATTAATGTGCAATAATCATTATACAAACTGGGATTTACAACTCGTCAGGTATATTAGTTTATTTAGCTTGTACTATGCCAGTTTAGTCTTTATTTATGCTCTTTGGTCAGATTGTCCCTCTGATATTCAACTGTATTTAAGCTGGTGTAAAAATGCAATTTCCCCATTGTGGGACTAATAAAGGTTTTCTTATTCTTATTCTTATTCTTATAAACATTGTTTAACTCTAAACAGAGTGCAAATATTCTTTGCAAGTATTCTTTAATTTGACACAACAGATGCAGAGATAAAACATAATTGGTGCCTTTTAGCAAACAGCTGCAGTCATGACTATAATGTCTGCAAATGGTGCAATAAGATTAATATTCATAAGAATTTGACCTTCACCTTTTTATGTTACATTGGCTACACTGTCATTTGTTTTTTTAATCTATTTTTTTTTATCTTTTAATACAACTTTAATACACAGATATTTAACATTTTGCAAATGAATGTCTAGCTGGCCTTAAATAAAAGTCAACTGCTTCCAAGAAAACTTCACTTTTTTAAAAAATTAGGTGTTACTTTAGAGATTTGGGATCACAGATTCCTGCAAATAAAACATGTATAAAGTGCTTAGATACCTCTCTTTTGTGTTTTCTTTCATTTAGACCCACAGAAAACAATTTAAATAATCTATATAAAGCAGAAAGGTTTGAAAGGCTTTTGATCAAAAAATGATTCCATTTAACAGATCTGCAGAAGGTAATTTTGAGACTTATGTATTTGACTAACAGTTAATTTATAATCCCACTGTACTAACTGAACTGGGTTTGAAGGACAGTCCAGCAGACTAATGATCGTCACACAAGCTACAATAAATGACAGCACATGTATGCAAATCTGCCACAGTGTAGAGTTAACCAAAGCATACCACTGCACCAAAGACATGTCACTTTCTATCTCCCCTCCTATGAAGCCACAGCATGAAGGCACAGCCACTCTCTTTCTTTTTCTTCACACAGCACCTCTGACTGTGTGTGATCCGGAGGTGTGACACTTTCCCAGTAGCCCACAGGTATCTATTACCTAGCCTGGAGCTTTGGCACACTGCCCACTGCACTACCTGTCTCAGAGGGCACAATGGAGGCATGTCGTGTGAGGCTCTATACCCCTGCTGCCACCTGCACACCAACAACCCCATGGGAATCAGTAGGGCAGAGCTTCTATGGTGATCTTTCTTTTCATCTTGACTTGTCTGTAGACTGAGACAAGCAGTCAAATCTTTTCTCAGATCATTATGACCTATGTCCTGTTTGGAGCTGT
>OMLM01012825.1:19659-45454 GCA_900302695.1 Helostoma temminkii
GCAAACGCTTGATTGCAGTTGTTGAACTGTTGTTGTTGTTGTTTCCCTTATTAAATAAAATAATAATTTTAAAACTGCATTATGTATTCATTTGGGTTATCTTTATGTAAAATAAAAATTTTAAATAATATATACAAAAAATTAAAAAAACAGGAAGGAGGGTAAATACTTTTTCACAGTACTGTATATTCAAAGTATATACTTACTCTCTCATTTCACTGGGCACTAATTCCCTTTCTTAGAAGATATTTCACACCATATTTTGTACAATATTGTGCATAAATTAAATCAAAAAGCTGTGACCTGATTGGAAGTTATATATTATGTATAAATTGAGTGGCTACAGTTCATCACCTGATTCTTCATCTACATGACATGTAGAAGGGAAAGATGTTGAAAGCTCAGTTTGATGCCACATTTTTTGTCTTTGTCTACTTTGGTGCCATCTAGTGTGTAAAATATGTAAATTGTAAGACGAATGCCACTGAAAGTCCTACAAGCACATCGCTGGAGGCTGTTTGGCCTTCAGGGAACAGTGACACTGACATAACATGCTCACAGTTCCTCAGTGTATTTGATTCATCGGAATTATTTGTTTGAATTGTTTTATTTGAGCTTTAGTTCAGTTACATTCATGAGCACTCAAGAAGTCCTTGAATTATAAAATAACAGTTTCTAATGGCATCACTTCACAGTTTGGCTTTCTACGTAAATAATCTGCAAAAAAGATTTCCAGCATCTAGTGGTTCTATTGTGAAATTGTCTTCTACGTTAGACTAAAATGTTTGTGGCCAGAGGATTGAACTTTTCCCTTTATCTAACAGCCTGCAACATTTTCAAGTGATTGAAACAGTGAAGTTGGGACACTGAACTAAAATGACCCTGACTGTGTCAGAGGGAAAATGTAATCAGAGTAGATTTCAAGATTCAGCACCTTGCAGACGCTAAGATGACTTTGAACTTACAGTATGTGGTAAGGGTTCATTTGTTCTCTTCGCATATAAACTTATATTTGACCAAGTCCTGAATATGTTTACTATGTTTAAAGTAACCTTAATGCTAACCTTAAACCAGACTAGTCAGTTTGGCTCTGTCTTGGATTTTTGGTCAATGAATGAACAGAAAATGACCCCAAACAGCCCCTGCATGTTCTAAATCCAGTAATAGTGATATTATAACCAGTACAAATAGCTGATTTCACATGTTCACGAGTTATGGCACCTGCATAGCATTGTTCTTGGATATTTCCATACTTTCCTGTTTACAAGATCTCAACCCTGCAGCAATCCTTTAAGCCTTTTCATTTAAGCAGTTGTAATATCACAGAAATACAGTATACGTCACATCATGCTCGTGAGTCATCGTTCTTGATCAGCTGGTTGCACTTTGATTGCACATAAAGAGGCACTGAGGCAATTAAAAGGATAGGACGTGGACAATAAAATATGATCAGATCAATGTCCAGTACAACGTGGTATTTACGCGTGTGCGTAAATAGGCCTACATACATAAGGCAATGCATAGTTTAGTTTTATAGTTCTTAAATTAATCAAAACCTAAACTCTTATTGCTTTTCATTCTGAAGGAATTTTTATTAAATATTAGAATGTGTGATTTACCACAGCCAACATTTTCATATGGGCTCTATTTGGGGTTACACAAGGGCTGACAAATGAGTCTCAAGGGGTTTATCTACAGACTCCAGGCCCCCAGTGTGTTGGCCAAGTGGAGAATCTGAACTAAGCCCATGTTTCCTCATATGGCCTCCAAGTGTGTAGCATCCAATGAGCCTGCATTAACACTTAATTCAGATCTTTAATAACACGTTCAAAAATTCTTCACATAAATGAACACTGACACATAGAGAAAATACAGAGGAGCTCCCAAATTAGAAACAGGGCCACGCATCTGGCTATGATGAGGTGCTGGCAAACACAGACCTGTTCATCTGTGAGTAAACCACTGACGTATGGTACTAATCAGGCCGTTAAATTAAGGAATCAGAACTTTATTAGGAGAGGTGTTACTCTGGTCAGATTACTTACTTGAAGTTAAATGTCACATAACGTTTCTCATAAATAGTACGAGAGCAGTGCCCAGCTATACTGACGTTATTCACTGGTGAGCAAATATTTTGGCAGCGAATGTGAACAAACGTGAAAAAACACGTAAATGAACAAACATATGAACGTTACAGCGTCAAAACGGCAACGTTGTCATTGATTACTGGGACATTTGACTAATTGTTGATTTGAAGTATCTGCTTTTCTACTGTAACAAGCCAAAATGTCTCTCATGGAAATGGCCTATAAACTTATTTTGCTCTATAAGCAGACGTTTTAATAATTCATAGACCTACTGTTCAATTGGGTTCAGCCAAAAGCCCCAAAATTTATTTTTGGCAAAGCAGTATTTTTCCCCTTAGAACAAAAAAGCACAATCTAGTGCCTTAACGGGCCATGGAAAATAAATTTTAAAAGCCAGTAACACCCACTGTTTAATTGATAAAAGCAGTGCTGGGATTTCCTTTATGATAACTTGCAGAAAACAAATAAAAAGTTCAGTTCTGCTTTTTCCATGTTGAAAATTGATGATTCGGTATAAAATAAATTGTTATCTAGATTGAAATTGTACAGTACCCTGTGAACCTATTCAGAGCCAAACTCATTTTGAACCTTTGATCATTACAATTGCATCACCCAGATAAGAAACTCAAAAGTGGCACACGTCGGTTTATTTGTGACTAGGACAACCAGGTGAGACCTGTTCCTGCATCAGTCAATCATTGTTCAGCATCTCATCTTATGATCGTAAGATGATGCATCACTTGCACTTGCACAATAAGTGATTACCTCAAATAATAAGGGCCAAAACCCTGAAAGGCAAATAGTAAGAACTTAACAGGTAGAAGGGTCAAACGTATTTGTATAGATGCAAAATGAACACAAATCAAAAAGAAAATAAATAAATAAAAAGGCACATGACAACCAAAAACAGATAGAAATTTGCAAAAAAGAGACAAAATAAATGACCACAAAAATAGAAAGAAAGGACAAGAAATTAAGAAATGACCAAAAAGACAAATGAAGTGACATGTATTTAGTTAAGTTCTGTACAGCTTTGAGGTGCTTAGACTTACTGGAATATTTCAATTTTATGTTACACTACTTTTGTTTTTACTCCACTACAGTCTGATACAAAGTGTCAATACATTCTGACAGTTGCATCTAGGATAATGTACCATTAGAGAGGTTTAGTTACTGGGGGCCAGTAGGATGGTTGAAGGAGGAAAGGAGGAAAAAAGGGGCACAGAGGGAACAGATGGTGGCTGGTCACACAGTGGCTACTCTGGGCATCCTGAAGGACACATAAGTATGTCTGCAGCTCACACAAGGCATATGAATAATTTTCAAATGATCTATTATGATTTTTTCACCTGTGTGGAAGTTTTCTAAATAAATCTGCACATCACTTGTACACAACACAAGTTACATTTCAATTCTGCGGAGTAGCTACTAGGCTTATGTTAAGTAAGGTTTACTTACAAGGGTACTTACACTTTTAGGCAGAGGTGGTAAGTAGTACTGTGCTGAGGTACAGTTTAGAGTACTTGTACTTTTCTGTACTTTTCCATTTTATGTTGGTTTTACTTTTACTCCACTACAAATCAGGGGAAAATATTGTACTTTTACTTCACTATGTGTTAACAGAATTACTTACTAGTTACATTTAGGATTCTTAAAATAGTACATTTACTTTACGTACATTTTTTCTAGTCAAATACTAGTAAGAAACAATTTTTACTTCAGTGTGTGTACTTCATCCACCTCTGCCTTTAGGTATTGAGTTCACAGAGCAGCTCTGTGACCTGTCAGTACAAACTATATCGTCCAAAAATGACCGCAGCATCGAATCTGTCTA
Source organism: Helostoma temminkii (assembly GCA_900302695.1). Classification (NCBI taxonomy): domain Eukaryota; kingdom Metazoa; phylum Chordata; class Actinopteri; order Anabantiformes; family Helostomatidae; genus Helostoma; species Helostoma temminkii. The sequence continues at coordinate 23,581 of OMLM01012825.1, forward strand.
GCTACACAGCTTGAACAAACACTGAACATTATCATTGTAATGAAGTAGGGGTCATTACAGGACTGTTTTATTAGATAATATTTTTCAACCGCTCTGAAAACATGAAAAACATCCTCTCCCACTACCAGAATATGTCACTGGGTTATGAAACGATAAGAAATGAGACCGATGTGCTGTAAAGTGTCACAGTTTGTCCATGTGACGGCTGATTTCAGAGGAATTCCCCGGCCACTCTTTGCTCCTTTACCTTTGCCCTATAAACAGTACAGCGCGTCAACGTGTTGCGCTACATCTCGCGATAATTACGCAATATAAATACAGCTGCTGTCGACCGTGGCAACAGGAACCTGCTCATTGCTGTGTAACATTAGTCTACAGTCGTAGCAGACGGTGAGTCTTTGCTATTATCTGTTTGGTTTTACTTTGTGTAAGAGTTGTGACTATTTACCGGACTTCATTTGAGCTGTTATTATTCTGTAACTATAACTGTAATACCGGAATCACTTCAGTAACAGCCTCTGTTTTCTAATTCTTTTGTGGGTTTCCCGTTTATTTTGTTCCCTGGAATATAAAAGTTGTCGTTTTCTCTGTAGGTTTTCTTTTAGCAGACATGGCGACAGCTGAAGTTATCTCTAATCAGGTGAGACTGTGAGACTGACACACAGCAACTTTGTTGTTAAGCTAATTTTGTGCTGACTACTACGTTGACGTGATAGACAGAAAATCTCCTCTGTCTCTCTCTCTCTCTCTATATATATATATACACACACACACACACAAAATAGTATTTTAAATTTTAAAAGAAAACTTAAATACAAAATGGTGGAACTTTAGATAAATGGCAAACCTTCAGCCTTTTTCACTATTTTAAAGCTAGTAGCCCAATTCAGTGTTGCATTTCTTGATGTTCATATACACTGTAGAAACAGCACAGTAATAATTTGACATTAATAGTACTGTTTCTTTATGTTTCTAACAGAATGTGGTAGAGAGGGTGACCAGCCTTCCTCTGGTGAGCTCCACCTATGACTTGGTGTCCAGCATGTACTCCAACACCAAGGATAACCACCCTTACATCAAGACTATGTGTGAGGCTGCGGAGCAAGGGGTCCGCACCATCACCTCTGTGGCCCTCACCACTGCTTCTCCTATCGTGGGCAAGCTGGAACCTCAAAGTAAGTATTTAATTTTTGTTTGATATAATGCTTTTTAATCCATCTATAGACCGTTTAGATGATGCCAAAAACAAACCCAGTGAAATGAAACTAAAAGCATAATTATGTGCTGACCAGCTGAGTCACACAGGCAGAGCTTGTAACAGGATGTTCAGGCTCTTAATCATCGTGATCTTTCACCCAGTTTTACTATTTACTCAATCACTGTAAAATGAGCTTGTAATACACCTTAAGTGTATATTTATTTTATAAAGGAGCATTTGTTCCATTGTTCTCATAGTAGAATAAATCAATGTCTTATCTCCTTCGTTGTTATGTTGTTATGTCTACAGTTGCTGTTGCCAATAACTTGGCCTGTAAAGGTTTGGACAAGATTGAGAAAACTTTACCAATTCTTCACCAGCCCTCTGAGCAGGTAAGTACTGGATTGAGAAACCATGTTACGTATCTTCTGACGGCTGTGCCACGATCTGTGTCCTGACTTTCTCAACCACTTACTCCTCACTTACATCATTTGTTGCAATCATTACATCAAAATATTTATTTATCCACATTCCTGTCCCTGCCCAGGTTGTTTCCAGTGCCAAGGAAGCTGTTAACACAGCCAAGGACGTTGTGACTATCACGGTGTCAGAAACTCTGATCAGTGTGGTGGAAAAGACCCGAGGCGCGGTGCAAGACGGGGTGGAGAAAACCAAGGCTGTCGTCAATGGGAGTGTGAACACGGTGCTGGAAAGCCGAGTGGGCCAGCTGGTCAGCAGTGGGGTGGACACGGCACTCACTACATCTGAGAGCCTGGTGGAGCAGTACCTGCCTCTGACAGAGGATGAGCTGGGTGAGTGAGTAGGGTCAGACATTAACACCAGCCCACGTCTGCACCAGTTAGAACCAGTGGATCTCAACCAGTTTGATTAATTTAACCATCTTAGAAGTTAAAAAGCCACATTTCACAAGCCAAGTTATATCCTTTATAGGTTTACAGGCCTAAGAGCAGAGTTTTATTATTTCCCATGGGAAAATAGGAGGAAATGTTAAATTGATATAAACATCCTTGGTATTTTATAAATTAATAAAATTTTATAAACAATTCAAGTCCAAACCTACAAAGGCTAGTGAGATTAGGCTTGTTTTCCTGTAACAAGCCATATCAAGGGTCAGTCATTAAGTGGCAGCTGGAATTTGTGAATGATGGATTTTGTTCAGTTTCCAGGAAAACAGGATTTATCAGATTACCATTCTGAGAATGTTTTGTTAGTGCTCTGTTTTTCTCCATCATTAAAGGAGTTGTTGTTTAGAATAAGCTGAGGCAGCCACTTACACACTTCACAGAAGTTTATACCAAACAATCCTGCACACTGTGTTCATCTAAACAGATCTGTTTTAGGGTTTTACCAGAGATTAACCACATACTTGATGGATTTAAAGCCTCATCTACAACAACATGCAAAATGCTAACATTACAGCTGATCTATCCACACACACATATATATACAAAAACTCCTCAGACATTGATTTAATTGTATTTTTGTCTCTTTGTCACAAAATCCCAAGATAAACTCACTGCATCAGCATTATAGTTGTCCTCATTTTTAATTAGATATTTTGCATTTCACTCCCTTGTGACAGAGCTGGAGGCTAAAAACGTCAAAGGCTTTGATAAGAAGGAGCCAAACTACTATGTCCGCCTGGGTTCAATCTCCACTAAGCTGAGAAAGCGAGCATACACCAGGGCTGTGGCCAAAATCCAAGATGGCAAGCAACGCAGCATGGAATTCATTTCTGAGCTCAACAACACTGTTGACAAGGTGGGTCTCCTCATCGTTAATAGTTAGTAATAACAATAGCGCAGTGAGGGAAGTTTAAAAAAACAAGTGTTTCTTTTTTAGATTCAACATGGAAGGAAGAATATTGACGGCACCAACCAGACAGTAAACAACAAGTTGCGGAGGTCCAATAGTACAAACCAGGAGGACGCTCACAAAGCAGAGGTAAGGTGGAGAAAAAAAACTCCTTGTCTGTGAGATAACCGACTGAAATCAAACATAATGATTCCAGTTTGTTTGTGGACATGTGGAATAAATGCAGCATTTAAAGAAACCTGTCCACCCCCTCCTCTCAGGTGATTGAGTCTCGCACTCTGGCCCTGACACGTAGCCTCACCCAGCAGCTCCAGACCACCTGCATGGTTCTCGTCTCCAGCCTGCAGGGCCTCCCCACCCACATCCAGCAGGAGGCGATGTCCCTCAGCCGATCTGCCTCACACATCTACACCAGCTTCGGCAAGGCTAAGGTGCTGGGAGACCTGCCGGACAGCGTGTTGACCAGCTGCAAGGTCCAGCTAGGCAAAATGAAAGACTCCCTCGACAACGTCATGGATTACCTGGTCAATAATACACCACTCAACTGGCTCGTCGGTCCCTTCTACCCCCGGATAGCTCCTGAGCCAACTCACGAACCATCTTGTGATGCCAGCTGCGCACAGCCTTCATCCTCCACACAGCCAATCAGGGAGGAGCCCATGGAAGTTGAGATGGAGTCACTACAGTCCCAGCAGCAACCATTACAGTGATCCATTACAGCTTTAAGTAATATCCGTAACATTTGTTAGTGCTTGAGCTTTAACATTGTGAACACGAATAATGAACACATTAAGACATAAAGCTGATGTTAACCGCATTGTTTTATACTTTTTTAGAATGTAATTGTGCTGTGATCACCTTACTTGTCAGATTTGTCGTCCTGTATAAAATCTTATAAATCAAGACATTCAGTAGCCAATCTGTCAAACCTAAACCTGTGCTTATATTATTGAAATCATAATTTATAGTTACTTTTCTCCACATGAAAAGCCAAAGCTTTTATTTTTTGTAAGATTCTTACATGGTGACCAACCTTTACTTTGAGTTTACAAACTATAAGAAATAAGACATTGTGGTTCAGATCTGGACTCCAATGACATTGTCAAACATTCACATTAAAGTCAAATAAAACATCCAGTACGATGCAGCTGACTCTTTCCTCTGCTACACTGGTGGTGCATTGATTTTGTTTTTGAACTAAAATCCAGTCAGACTTGGTCTAATCACCAACAGCAGTGCTTCAACATCAAATGCACAATTCAGTCAAGTAAAAGTTGTCTTTTTTTCTGGTTACCACTTGACATATGTAACACTGACTGGTGTTTATGAACTATTATAACATAGGTCAAATTAAGTGTTTAAACTCTTGATATACAAATTTAGTACTGGCAGTCATGTAGAATAACAAAAATAAGCTTTATTTTATCTTTTTAAAAACAGACATTGGTGGGTCAGATAAATATTTAACCAAACTTGGTGCCAACCAGACAAACAAATGCAACAGTAAAACCAGTTTAAATATAGTGAAACACAAGTCGAGAAATGTCCTGGTCACAGTGACCTTCAGGCATCATTACTCAACCGCTGGCATCGACTTCGTCTGGACAAATACTCCATCAGGCTCTGAAATGGTTATGGTTAAGTTATACTACACATATATTTCATAAAATATTTGTTTAGTTCCTTTTGGCAATAATTATCACTCATGAGTCACATTTAAAGATGAGCATTGATTACCGTGAGCTTCTGAATCTGGCACAACGCCACATCATCCAACAAGTCCCAGTTAATCTCATCCTTGGTCTCTTCAGAAAAGCTGACAGTCTGCAAAACCATGTGTAGTAAGCACGAGGCAGTGAGATACAGAATTTAGTAAAACTTACATGTTATCAGTAAAACATCAATAAACCTTTAGACGGTCGTCTGGAGCAGACTTTCCAATGTTTTAAAGAGCACAGTGTCATAAGCCCCCTCCTTTAAATTCAATAGGGAATGACAGCAAAGGTACCTGTCCCCGTGCTGTGGTTACGGTGATGTGTGCAGCAGAGCCGGCCACCGAACAGTGTAGATCACCTGCAGAGACGACAGACCTGGAGCAGCACAGGATTTACATCAGTTCCCACGTTTTTATGGACGTGTCTCTGCAGTCATCCAGGTGAAGTCATGGCAACTGGACCATAGACCATCCAGTTGTGTAGCAGCTGTTTAGTTTCTCTTATTTACAGCTCTGAGCACTCTTTGCTGCATTGGACTGTGCACACTGTGAGTAGTTTAGTGTACGCAGTCCCATGGTCCAACAGGAGCAAGACCCCAGGACCAGAATGATTTTCACATTTTGGACTGGGAAGACAAGCAATTTAAAAGAAGGGTCCATGAAGCTTTACATGTGCAAACAAACACCCCTCAACAGACCGGGAGGACTTAGACATAAACCGTCTCCTCCTTATCATGCTGCTCATTCATCTATCCCAAAGAAACAATCTGACCCAATTCACACCTCCAGAGGAAGGTCACAGTGAACGACTCACTCCCTTCTATTATTCATCCGATAACCCTATTCATGGAAAGTGCGACGTGAAACCAACTTGGAGGGTGAATTTGTGGTTTCTAACCAATTTTGCTCGGGCTGATGAAGCTACTTAGATAAGTAACCTTTCGACTTAACAGAAAGTCCAGTTGCCATGACTCAACTTCCACATTTCATGGATATTACCCATGTTACACTAACGAACGCCTTAACAAACCTGAGTTTAGGTTTGGCTGGTGCAGCCTGGTCGATGGTCTTCGTCAAGCGGCTCTGAGTTCTTTTGGCGGCGACTGACGAGCCCCTGTAGAAATCCCAGCAATGTCAAGCCCTGCCGCAACCTCTGCACACCTTACATGTAAAACATCACTTCATTCTTACCTGAGGTTTCCAGTGCTGTTACTACCAGCTAACGTCCTGGTCTTTTTTGTCCCGTTTCCTCCCTCAAAAGAAAAAAGAAAAAGATGAACAGCCACAGAGAGACATCCCAAGATGTCATGGAGACATTTACATCAGTCCAGATGTGCACAACTCAATCATCCACCAGCTACCTTCGAGGTCTTGGATGAGGATTTCTGCGCTGCGGTACACTGAACTGGTGGAGAATCAGTTGATTTTGCTACAAAAATAAAAGCACAGATGAGGACATCCATCTTTTTACAAGAATGACATTCAAACAATGACATGTAGTGTGTTTTTTATATTTAATAAGAAACAATTCTACATTACACCTCTTTTACTGGGAGCTCTCTTGAGGGGCTGGTTCATCTTGATGGACTCATTCTGCAAAGATGACAATTTATGCCTGTACATTTTATTTTATTAAATACATATGGAAAGCCGCAAGTGTGACTTAAACTACTCAACTCACCTTCATGGCAATTGACACCTCACTTGCTGAGATTTCCTCCTCTGACACAAGACAGTTTGACAAAGCTGGTGAATGACAGAACCTCAGAGGAGCAAATTATTATTATTAAGTCACTAAATAGAACAAAAACAGACCCACCACTAATTAAATCTCCTATGAGCGTGCTTTGAAGAGAAGGAGGCATCTTCATCAGCTCCACTTTAAACACCTTGTCAACCGTAGACAACATGTTCTCCATTTTGGCCTCAAGCTCGTTCATGCGTTCTTGCGCTGAAATGGGAGGAAATAATTAGAGTTTTTAGGACAAATGTGAAGGCGGCGAGTGAATGTGTGACAGCACAAACTATCAAACCTTCTTTTTCAAACTGTTGTATGAAAAGAGCTAGTCTGCTATGCCGCATCTCTCGGCTCAGCTGCACTTTAGTCGAAGCATTGCCCGCGTTTCTCGTCCGTCTCAGCGGCATTTTCGTCTTATTCCTTCAGGAGTCCAGCCTCGTCCTAACAACACCTCTGGGTTTTCTAAAAGCACACACCTGGGAGTGCTCACCTAATTAAAGTATCCATGCGCGTCAGCTACACTCAGTGCCGAGGTTCTACAGTACCTATGTTGTTCTGCGGAACGATACAGTTTACTTGACTTCAAATAATTGTAAAAGCAGATTTATTACACATTTTCAGATAAAATTTGTATTTTCTGTTATTTTGGTTAAATTAACAATTGGTTTAATTTCAGTTAAATGCTTATCTCCCAGTAAAACTAATGGTAACTGTTTATCTTAACAGTTCATGCTTCTGCTTATGTGGAACTATACTTTTGAGGTTGCCAAGGCACCTCAGTGCTGAATGGATGCTCCAAAGGATCATGAGGCCCCTGGACCTGAAAATATGACACAGTCACTTAAGACAATGTGACATACAAAATAATATCAAAGACAAAAATAAGTAAAAACGTCTCAAAAGTGGTAAAATAAGACACTACAAGTACTTTTTATAGTCAGACAAAATGAAAAACGCGTATATAAAACTAAAAAGACACAAAAAAACTATAATGAGACAGCCACAAAGACAAACAAACAAATGGACAAAAAACGACAACAAAACATTTAACCAAACGGACACATAAAACGACTAAATGTAATTGTAAAAGCAGTAAACAAACCAACCAGAAAGAAAGAATCACTTTTAATCTGTAGGACCTGGACTGGGTGGTGGCCCATTGTCTCATTATCCAGCTTTGCCAAATTAAATATATATATATATCCACTGTTAGGATGGGTATGCACATTTATTGTTTATCCAGTGAACACTCACAGAGCTATTCCTTATGTAAACAAGACATAAACTTGGAGAACTTCAGGATAAAGGTGGAAAAATATCATGGTGAAGTTTAAATAGCCCTGTTTAAATGTGCCAGTCTAAATTCTAACTGATGGTCTTTGATGACCGAGATGGTTGAGATGAGTTTAAGTTTAAGGGAAAACACGTCAATATATTTAGAAAGAGATCTGATGCTGAGCGGAAAATCCGTAATTAAAAACTAGATGAAAAGCGTTAAAAGGCAGGGGAGGATCTACAGGGAAGGACTGCTGCCCTTCCAACCCAATATTACAGTTCCTAAAGCTGAAATTAGACAATAAAATGATAAATATGTTCATAAACTGTTAGACACATATAATGCAATTAATGTGAAAAAGACATGTCTCGACCTGCCAGTGGAATTGGGACAAAACAGCAGACTTTCAAGTTTAACACTGAATTACACAAAGGTCCCATCAACACAGGGACAAAAAAAATGGACACATTTTGTTCTCCATCAGTTCACAAACTCATTTATTGCAGCGCATTTGAATGTAGACATTCAGTTCCTTTCCACAGGACGGTAAGAGATCACTTAATCTACTGTTAAACAACAGTGTCTTCTGTACATCCTCTGTCAAATTTACAAAGTTAATACAGGGTGGAATCCGTTACGACAGATTAAAAGGGAAAGAGAAGATTGTTAGTCATTAAAAATGGTAAAGCTACTACACTGCAATCCAAATGTCAATAATACAAAAATAAATAACTGAGATTTTCTTTTTTATTTTGGAGGAAAAACAACTACTGGATGTTGTTAATATTCTGAGGTGGTCTCATCTCATCCTCCCCTCAGATCAAGTTTTAATCTATGCAGTGCAAATCGAATATTTTACAACATTACGTCGTCTGTACAAGTCAGCGTCACTCTCCCAAGTATACAACAGATTCATCTGCACCCACTTCCCAACAGTTCAGCACAGCACTTTTATTTCCTGGCTTTTTCAGCATTTAGTGGAATGTCATGTGAAAGGCTTGTTTCCTAACACGGTATCAGCAGTACTGAAGAAGCCCTTTGACATATAAAGCCTTAGATGCTAACACTATTATCCAAACCTACTGTGTGTAAACCATAAAAGCCATCCTGTCAGCAATTAATATACCCAAATTAAAACACCTCACTGCTTCATTCTATGCTAGAGTAAGGTGTAGCCCAAGTACTTATAAGTTACAGCTCTAATTTATCTCAACAATAAGGTGTATTAGCTGAACAAGTACAGTATCTACTGTTAAAAAAATGAAGGTATTAAAAACACAATCTGGACTGATGGTGACACTGCTGCTTCTTCCCTGGAAGAGAACGTGTGTCTCGGTTTGCGTGTGTATGTGTGCAAGATAATCAGTAGTGCGGCACGCCTTTTCACTTGCAACGTTTCTTCTCTCTCCACAAGACAGATTTTGAAGCTGCAGATGTGTCTTGTACTGTTTTAAGACCTATTCGATAGCAGAACACGTGGAATGTTGCGACTCAATTTTGGTGACTGATAATTAGTGATTGTCATTGACAGTCTTCTCCCATTTACAAGCCTGCTGCCAACACATATTTACACAGATGGAGAGCCTCACTCTGAACCTGTACATGTAAAATGAAACATTCATTAAGACTCTGATCACACAAACAGTTAAGGCATCAGGATGTTTTGCCACTTAAAAAAAAAAAAAAAAAGAAAGAAAGAAAGAAAAAAGGAAAAAGGCAACTATGGTTTCAGATTTTCCCCAAGTAAAAAACTATGTACAAAAAGACAGGTGGACTACGTTTTGTTTTTGTTTTTTTAAGAAAGTGCACAAAGAGATAGTCAGGGTCTGTACACAGCCTCAATCTGGGGATTGCTAGGACAGATTTAGGAGGGCAAAAGGCTACGAGACAAGGAACTGCCTCCGTGATGATACACACATACACAGATATGTCTACACCAAACTGGCAGTCAGTACACACTGTACAGTGATTCATTATTCTGTACACCGTCTTTAAAGAAACACGTATCAATAAATCCTGAAACATTCACTGCAGCTTTCCAAGCTGATAAAAACAAAAAACAAAACAAAAAAAACAGTCCCTCCAGCTTGAAAAGCCTATGAAAAGCACACGAAGGTTGTAGAAAAGCACACAATGGGCATATTCCAGATTAAGTTGGAAGAAGTAGTACCATGTTTGCACAACTGAAGGTGTTTAATTACATTTAATGTATCGCACACCCTGGGCTACCCACAATCGTTCCCTCCTGCTGTTGCATGACTTGTTAGATTTAAGTTCTTTGCTGCTGCCGTTGGTTAGATGAAGGGGGCCCCAAAACATTTAAGGCACCACTGGACGCTGGGAGTGGGTGGTCGGTCGATGGCGTGCAAAGACTTGAGCTGCTCGGCACTCAGTTGGGTATAAGCCACATTGTACTCTCTGTCAAAGGCCTCTGCAGAAATGTAAGGAGGTAGAGAAAGCTCAGAGTCAGGAGAAGTAGCAACAGTGTCTCTGATTCAGAGTTAAGGGATAGTTACAAAGACAATGGTGGCTGGTTTCACATTTGATAAACCAAAAAGAATGTGTACAAATGAAAATGGTACAGGAAATGATAAAATTGTGGCCTTTCACACATTTACTCACCTACATCGATGTTCTCCCGTCCCAAGGCCACCAGTGAAAGAAACAGTATTTCTCTGTAGATGCTCCTGAGAGAAACACGCAAATGAGACACAAGATATGTTTTCATTGACTTAGTAACATGCAAAAACACTGCAGGAACCAATAAAGAACACAAAATGAAGGAAGATGGGCGCTCACCTCTGTCGTTTCACCCCCTCTGGGCGGCGTTTGATCTCTCGGATCAACAGGTTAATGGGTCCGTACACGTCGTTGGTCTGGATGTTACGAACGATTGTATTGAGGAGAGTGCGAATCTCCTGGTGGTCTGTTGGAGCCAAAGTCCCCTTCTTCTCCACTAGGAAACAAAAAAAAACAAACACACAAACACACACACACAATCAGAATGCCTGTGTTTGTTAGTCCTGACCTCTGCTGGTCAGCAAATGTATTGCAACATATATATCTAAATGTATCTGTATCTACTGTGTTCCATTTGCAAGTAACTAAACACTGCTTTACTTTTTACATTTTTAAACAATGCACCCTGTATTACAGGTGTGATGTGGGAAGTGTGTGCACACATACACAATGTCCTCCACAGCAGGTAGAGGGGATCTCCAGGCTCCTGGTGCAGGTTGATGTTGTCCCACAGCAGCTGGACATATACCTGCTTACTGTCCTGGGACAGCGATGTCAGGGGCAGCTGCAAAAAGAAACCTTTTAGTTATATAATGGTCAACTGCTGAAAAAAAGCCAAAATAGCAGGATACTGTGTGACAAAGCACGAGTCTGTCAGGTTTGTTTGACTACAAATGAAACAAAAGAAGCAGAAAAAGAATAAAACCATAGAGACAGATAACATGAAGCCTCCAACCTGTACTCCATTGTTGCAGTGCTCAGAGTTCAGAATGAGACCTGGTAAGTGACTGGGCAGGTCCAAGCGACGGAAATACCACACCAGGTTCCAGAAGATAATGGGGTGCTGACTAAGGAACTTGTGGGTGTAGATTACCTGGATGGACAAAGACAAGTTGGACTTACAGAGCAACAAACGTCTCATGATCTTGAGTCGTATGTTGTAGTTGTCTGGCAGACTATTGTGAGCACTTTACCTGATCGCCCTCGTTCTCCAACAGGGTCTCCAGCTCCTTACGCAGCACCAAAGGGCTGAGATATGGAACTGACACAGGCTTGGGGTTTGGTCGTTTGGTCCCCACACCATTCTGACAAATACAGAAACATTTTACTCCACCAGTTAATTTAATTGCACTGATAAATGGCAGAGAAAGAGGCTCAGTTTGTGATGATGTATGGCACTAACCGACACCTCTTGCAGGCTGCAGGGGAGGCTGGTAGTAGAGACTCCATGTCCAGGTCTCTGGGAGTAGTCCAGGCTCTGCAGCGGACCACCAACACTGTTGCTGCGTGTCAGTGATGTCCCACTGCATCTCTGCTGCTTCCCTGCTGCCTGGTGCTCCAGGAGACCCAGGGGGTCCGTCTGCACCGGCTCTGGAACCAGACTAGGGAAACAAAAGGGAAACTCATGATGAGGTGGGTAGTAGGTGGTTTTGCGTTTCACGTAATGTTGTTAGGTGTGTACCTCTTGTGTGTTGCAGGATTTGGGGTCTCCCTTGGATCCTCTTCAGGGAAAGAAATAAGGTCCGCTGTCTTAATATCGGCTGAACTGCTGACTGTGGGCTGTGTACTGGTGCTGTGGATACTGTCGCCTGAAGCACTGGGATTTATGTAAAACCTGAAAAGAAAAAATAACTTTAAATTAATGGCACAGGAAAAGCTGTGACACCTCTTACAATTAACATTAAAGCAACAGATTCCTACCCAGTCACTGTGCGCAAGTCATGAAACTCGATGTGCAATAGGGGAAGGAAGGCCGTACGACAGAAAGGACAGTTGGTGTTGAGGTTGGAGTCATCAGCTGTCCACCCCGCCATAATCTCCTCGTCGTACACTAGAGATTCACAGGAACGGCACTGAGAGCAACTCGACATCAGCACCTGTCAGCGGGGAATCACAGTGTTCCAGTTACTCATATGCATGCTGGCAGCAGAAGCAGAGCTACATTAGTTTTATGGAAACGTCATGTCTAACCTCCAGTGAACAGTTCTGGTAGATGCTTGAGGAGGAAGCGTGATGTGAGGAGCTTTGCTCGGAGTCCAGGCCCCTGCCTGCTCGTCCTGGTGTAGGATCTGCAGATGAAGACACAGTCAGCTGATGTCACATGTCTTATTAAACCCTTCTCCTCCACTTTTCTCTTACATATTTACACTGAGTTCGCTTACGTGTCTGGTGCGTCCCCCGGCCTGTGTCACTGCTACCACTGCTGCTGCCCAGGCTCGTGCAGCTCTGGTTCAGGCCATTAGCGACCAAACCAGGGATGTGCCTTCTTTCAGGACTGTCGTCTATGTCGTGTGCAGCCAACATGTGCTCCTCCAGATGAGTTGGGAAGCCACCACCACCCTGAGCATGTTCATCCTGCAGAGACAAGTTAACAGAACCAAAGATTTCAGCTCGAATGAGGAACTGTGTTCAGATGCCTATCTGTCCTTTGTCTCAGCTTTGGCTACAAGTAAAGCACAGAAAATAGAAGACGTGAATATGACACTCACCTCATCATCTGAGTAGGCGTAAGCTGATGCCACTGCCCCCCACACTTTGCTGGCCACGTTTGCCGCCTGTTTCATGCCAGACTTTAGCACATCAATTTTGGGTCCCGACAACAAAGTGTCCATCTTAATGCCTGAAATGGAATTAATGACGGAGCCCAGAGACCCCCCCTGGGAGGATTTGACCAGTGCTGTCAGTGAGGACGATCTAGGACCTGGGCTAGCTGCAGCTTTGGCAGGACTCTTTGTCTTTACTGCAAATGTCTTAGAGCGAGTAACGGTGTTGGGGCTGCGTTTTGGTGTGTCGTTAGGGGAGCTAGTTGGTGTTTTAACAGGAGGCACAGGAAGGCTGGACCTCCGCTCTAAGGGCTGTGTGGGCTGTGGGGCATCAGTGGAGTCTCCCTGGGCCTGCTGGAGCTCCATGCTGGAGGACTTGATGCCCAGGGGGCTTCGCAGGCTCATGTACATTTCAATCTCTTCAGCCAAGTTGCGAGACACCACTGGAGGCATGGAGCGGGGCGGCTCCTGACTGGTAACAGAGGCTGACTCGTCGCTCTCTGACGCCAGCAGGGAAAGTGGATCAGCACCCACCTCTACGCCTGCCCTCTCCAGGATTGTTCCTCGTACGCCAGGCTCATCCTCTTGTGTTTCAGTGTGCTTCCTCTCTCGAGTCTCCACTTTCACCTCAGTCCCCTCATTATCTTTAGTATCACTCTTCCCTTCTTCTGGCCGCTCTTCCACTGCTAGCTTTCCAATAATCAAGCCCATATCATCTTCAGGTTCTTCCTCCAAGTCTTTAAAAAGGGTTTTGGACACGCTGCTAGGGGGCGGACTTTGGCCAGAGGAGAGTGCAGCAGTAAGGATACGAGCATCGGCGCCCATCTGGCTGGCCATGTGGTCCACACCTTTCTCCAGAAGCATTCCAGCACGGGTTTCAGCACTGAAGCTACAGCTGCGCTCAGCGAATGACTTCTGCCGCTGCTGCTGAGGCTGCTTGGCGACATCTCCTACTGCCAGTGAGGTATCATCAGGGAGAGACACACTATCATTCTTACTGTGTCTTCTGAACAACTTCCCAGTGCCTGCAGATTATGCACAGGTATGATAATGACCTTATCGGTTTTGACTGCAATAACTTAACATTTAAATAAATAAATAATAAATAATCCATTCACTGTTAGATGTGAGAATCTCTTAAAGTTAAACTCTGTTCTCTCACCTGTTTCACCATCAAAGCTACCGGTAGACAGCTTCACAATACTGGGGACGGGTGAGGGCAAATTAGCAGGACTGGAGGGTTCTGCTACCGCACCAGCGCTGTCCACTGATCCAACAATATCGCCCCCTGGTTGTATATAATAGTACACAAGTTATATCAACGGTGATGTACAAGGAAGAAGGTGTTTCCATACACACAGAACTCCTCTTACCATTATGTTGTGCCTTGGTTACGTTTCTCTCTTCGGTGGAAAGGATAGCTGTGTGTGAAGGCTCCGCCTGGTCCTGGTGTAACTCATCCTTGGAGCCATAGCCTTGATCAGACTGCCTGCCTGTAGATCGCAAAATAACATACCATGCTGTACTCACACACATAATGTTTTAAAGAGGGTACAATTAAAGATTTTAACTAAATTTAAATAACATGACTCTCGACTCACTTGTTTCAGTGCTAAGTCATGGGGATGCACAGACTTTGCTGATTTTAGACAGGTTTAGACAGTTCAACTACACTGAACTTAAGTGAGCTATAAAAAGTGTAACTACTGGTGGCGTCTCCAGATCTCAACAACTCTACAAGCATTGATTTCTGACCCTAAAGTTTTAGAGCTTGAGAGCTACACCTTCAGAGAACCAGTACCTGTTCCACAGTGGTTATCTGTTGCGTCTTCCATGCTCCGACTGTCAGTAAACACATCGTGTTCCTCACTGTTGACTTCATTTGAGCTGTCAGCACTTCCATGACTCAAACGGTCAGCATCAGTGACTGCCGATCCTCCTATCGACGCAGCTTTAGAAAGACAGGGAAAGAAAATAAAAGCAGTGAAAAACAGGGAAGCACAGTTAAAAACAGAGAGATGTGAAAGACACTGTCCTAGTTGTTCTTCATGCATCTTTATCATACTGCATGCTGTATTCTCACCTGTGGTACTGTTCGTGGATCCCTTATTAGAAGAGGTATGGTGCAGAGCGTGCTTGAACTGGACCACTCCTCGAAGAACATTACGAAGCTTGGTCCACATAAAGAGGCCGCTGCGGTTTCGGCTTGGCCACGGGCTCTCTAAGACGGCCTGTATGGGAAAAAGATTGAGGAGAAAGTGATCTTTAAAAATGTTTTGTGGCTTAAGTTTGCAAACTTCCAGCGAAATATATAAGAAAATGCTAATGCAAGTGATTCTTTGAGCCCTTAATCCTAATTCTAAATCTACCTGTAGCTACTTCTCCGAAAAGTAGAAATCGGTTTCATCAACAGAAAAGTTGCAAGTCATAAATTACCTTGTTGTAGTATCCATATGTTATGGCATTAGGATGTACTCCAGCCTTTTTCATCTCAACCAAGACTCGCACAGCCATTACAGGAAGACCCCACACACCACAGAGCTGCATCACCACTCTATAACACACCTAAAATCCGTGAAATGAAGATGTTAAATTTAAATTACTAATGCATTTGCAAAAAACATTACAACGGGAGACAATGACATCTGTACAAATCTCTCATACATAATGTGACCATACCTCATCCAGAACCTCCACCTCAGTGGTTCTCATCTTCAAGAGGACGTTGTAAGCCTGCTGCATGGCGCGGCTCTTGGACTTTGCCAGTCGCACAGCTGCTGGCAGGCAGATGAACCACAGGCTGTAGCAGTGACTGAACAGACAGCGAGCCCACAGCTGCGGGTTGGAGTAGAAACGCTTCGCCATCTTATAGGCTAGCTTGATTTCCTGTTAGATGGAGAAGCATTTTACAATACACGTGAAAACAGATTAGGAATACTACACAACCCGGCACTTCTGAGGAGATGTGTGCCAGAAACAGCCTATTCCTGCTACTTCTGCCGTGAACACACCTGTTTCGTCCTCTTTGTCAGTAGTGCAGGGCTGCTGGACAAACTGGCCCCTGCTGCTCTGCTGCTGAGTGCCGGTCGTAACTCTCTTGGACGGTCGAATAAATCTATCTGCAGTCTGGGGAAACTTTTATACCTGGAGGATGAGAAATATGATATGAAAAAAATACATTATACAATACACTAAACTATACTATACAATAAACTCTTCTTTTTCTATTTTTTTTGATGAACTTTAAAAAGGCTTACATGTATCGAGGAGTGGGGTCAGATCCATTGTCGACTGGGGGTTCAGGAGGCATGACAAAGACAGTGTGCTCACTCTTTTGAGATTCGTCCAGCTCCAACAGTCTTGTGTCCTCGGATGAGTCTCCTTCAACCTGCACTCAGATCATATTCAGAGCATTATTGTTATGGAAAACTCGTGGATGCAATTTCCCGTCTGATGGCAGAAATTAAAGTACTAAAAGAAAATCTGCCGCAGCAAATCACACTTATTTGATTGCGGTTGGGATTTAAGGACAGAAAAGAAAAGAAGAAACTGGTTATTCAAGGACATAAAAAAACACAAGGTGTTAGGAAATCTGATTACAGTACAAGTTATTACCTTTGTGCCCTTGTCGGCGATTTTATCAGAGGGAAAAAGCTGCAAGAAGAGGAAAGAGAGCAAAGGGGAAAGAATGAATCGGAGGAAATTTTGGTTTCCTTATTCTCCCGGTGGTTATTTTTCCAATCAACTAACATAAAACAAAGGCTTGTTCCTGGAAAGAAACCCCCGGACAAAGATAAAAAAGCAAAACATTAACTACAACTAGTGTGTAATGTGTGCATGTGTCAGGCTGGCCGGACGCAGGGTTGGTAATCACCTTCTCGACACAATCATCGAAAAAGGCCAAACCGGTGTCTTTGTCACTGACAAAGGTACATTCCTCAATGAAGCGGATGAATATCTGGGTCTTGGTGAGCTGGGAGTAGAACTTCTGGTGGGCGCGGTCTCTGCTTTTGAGAAACCCTGCAGCAAGACAAGAAAGTTTCACAGGTTTAACTAAAAGTCAACGTGCTGCTCTTTGGACAAGTGTTAAAATATGCACAGGTAGAAGCCGTTTCCTTCACTCCATCAAAAACTGATCCCTTAATAGTGAAGATAAATAGAAGAGTAACCATTTTCCAGCAATAAGCATTAGTGAACTTTTATTATAGTCAATGAGAAATGTGATTGATTTCTAAAACCACTTAGGTTCAGTAATAGACGGGATGCTCCTTGAAATAGATATGTCAATAAAATTAAGCATTAGGTTGAGTGTATCTGAATTAAAGCTGTAAATTATGCAAAGGTTACAAAGCCAGTAAGCTCCAAATTAGCCTTCCTGTAAACAAAATCATACAGCACATGTCAGTGCTCATTTTCTTAGATATGCACATCACTTTTGTTATTGTAAGTATTTTACCTTGCAGGTCGTAGAGAGAGTCCGCAGCTGTGGCCTTTTCGGAAGGTGCCTGAGTAATGGGTTTGAGGTAGGAGCGGTAGCCCTTCAGGATGGAAGCCATGAAGCGGAGAAAGGCCTCCTGGATTTCCATCTCCAGGGCCGTCTTCTTCTTGTGCCAGGTGAAGTCCACTTCTATGGGGGTCATGTCGACTGCTGAGCCTTCCTGTGACGGTTGACGCACCGAAACTAAAAACAAGGACCAGGGTCAAGAGTCTCAAACTAACAACATGTTATCAGACAAGACAAAAATCTTATTACATTAACTGATATTATTATTACTATTGGTTTGTGTGTTTTTTAAAAAAAAAAGACATATTTTATACTTTTTTATACTTACTCAAATTAGTTTCAAGGACTTTCCCTTATTTAAATTTGACTTGTTTTTGATTTTGTTAAGTGTTTATCCTTCCTCATCATTATGATTTTCTTATTATCACTAGTTCACTAATTTTGTTACCATAAGCATCCTGACAAAAATGTCTCAGTTACTATAGGAAGGGGTTACACATTTTAATTCATTTCAACAATTCAATATAAGTAGAAAAAGCAACCACCATTTAAAGCTGTATTTGTTTGTTTAATTATATTATTAGATTTTGCTCTCAATTGTACTTACTTTTTATACATTATGAATTGTGATGAGTATTAATAATATTATATTTCCATATATTACTAAGTGGACAAAATAAGATGGATATGCAATGTAAATTTATAAAATAATAGGAATACAATCTTGATGTACCTTAAAAGATATGTCAGTTTGCTATATTTTTACTTTCTGCCTTTAAAGGGGATATTTTTTGTTTATTATGATAAAAAAATCGGTTCAGTGGCGATTTTAATTTCTTAGTTTTTTTTGTGGTAAATATTATTATTATTATTTAGATTTATTATACTGAAGGTGTTTGTATTATTTTGTGCACTCTCAGTACATTCTCCTTTGTATTTCTAAGAAAAAAAATGTTGACGAACTACTGTGCTCTGGGAAGACATGAGATGTTGCTCATACCAGTGGCCAGCTGGTGGTGCAAGTTGCTCAGTGAGCTAATGAGACTCTTGCAGGGCTTCTTTGGGAGGTTCTTCCAGTTGCCATGTCTCTTTTCATCAGATCTGCAACACACAATTCAACTTGATTTATTTAGCTGGAGTTAAGAGAACAAAAAAAAAAAAACACTTAAAAAATGCCCTAAATTAAAAGAAAACGTCTTGCAGAGACAATGCAAATATATTGTACAAAGCCTGTAGTAAAATGGTTTCAGCATTAAAGCACCACTTACAGGTAGATGGTGTTGGTGTCCAGGTCCACGCACACAACATCTGGAGGGGGGTCGTAAAGGTCAAAGTAGCGTGAGTCCACTCCGACAATGAATGGACAAGGAGCATTGAGTACATCGGCTAAAGATAGTGGGCACAGGGGGATGTAGGGACACTGCCACTGGAAGGGGAAGATCATCTGAGGGGAGACAAGAAGGAGAAGCAGAATTATTACAACAAGACAATATATAAAGTGTTTCTATGTGTGTTGTGATTTTCTGTGAGAGCTCAAATGGGTGTTGTGACATCCTGTGTTTTTTAATGACACACAGTTGGCAAATTCAATTTCGTTTGTGGAGCTGGAGAATCAACAACTGATCACGTCCAAGTCTGGTTCAATATCTAGTATGTACCTACCATGTAATTGTTGATGTTTTAAGATTGATTGTTAACCAGGGCTTTGGCCTAATGACAATCTAACAACTAGACGAGTAGACAGAGTATAATGGTGAATGGATAGATTATTATTAATGATATCTGCCAGCTCATTCATTTGTTTCTGTAGGTTATTACAATTACAATAAAGTAATATTTTGTCATGTACAACAAAAAAAAAAAGTAATTTACAATACAATAAAATGTACAAAATATAAGGGTATACTTCAATTCAAATGTCAATGTAAAGAAAAGTGTGTAATAATAACCTGAGTGAAATACACTTGAACATTTCTAAACACAACATCAAGAGAGGCCTTTGTTGTGGGTCAAAGCAGGATGTGGGCCCTTGCCCGAGGAGCAATGTTAGATTTTCACTTGTCACACAAGTGACAATGAATCTAAAAATGGAGTCAGACCTATGAATGGCAGTTTAGCACTTGTACAGTCTCATTTAAAAAGAGAAGTATTATTATCATTTTCTTGTGTGCAGAGTAAGACACTGGAATAGTTTTTAGTACGAGTGTAACAAATGTGGAACTGAAACCAAAACCATGACACAAGCATCTACGGTGTCCTGTTGTCTTTCACAACACGACGCTTACCCTCCATCGAATCCACTCCAAGCTGCTGGAGATATCGCCCCTCTCTTGTAGTAGTCGCCCACATATTAACGATTATTAACGTAATGCAATACAATATGCTGGAAATCTATATTGGACATCTCACTGACGTAAATAGGAAGGCCAATACATTGGAGAAACTTCTTAACATAACGTACTCCTGTACGACTCCACCGCAGTGACCTTAATAATGCCATAATGACAGTTTTAACTTAAAAACTGAAAATTTCTATTTCTGTAAATGTAATTCATGACAGAGCTGTTGCATTGGGCTGCATTTATTATTGCATTCTTCTCTGAGTAGTGTTGATTTATCCCGAAACAAAGGGTTTATCCATAAATTATACATGAAAGGGATTAGAAAATCTGAATTTTCCTGAGTAACCACTGTATGCTTACATAAATAATATCAATGTAAGCAGTTGGGTCGTTGCTAAGATAAAGAGCTTCAACACTGAGCCACAGAAGCTGTAAACATGCAATATTTCAGAGTGAGCACAATGTTGTGATGTATCTATTGAAAAATAGGGTTTTGTTACTTGTGTTTTAAATATTTCAAGTTTCTAATATCTTAATTGTATCTAAAACCCACTGTATGTAGTCCAACTATAAATTGAAACAAAAATTTAAGCAGATGTTGCAGACATCTGGTGGAGCATACTCACAGCCACCACAGCCTCAGCTACTCCAGTGAGCACAGCTGGACGGAGCGAGTGCAGCAGGATCTTACTCTCCAGCAGGACAAAATGCAGCAATGTGGCGCAGTTCTCTGAGCCCAGATTCATCAGCAGTGTGCCATAGTCTGCCCCACTGGCAGGAAGAGAGATGGATGAGATGATGAGGCCAGGCAGAGAATAGAAAACAAAAATGAAGGCAAAGAAGTGCAGCCATAAACAATGGAAGGAGTATCCGACAAATGCGTGAACTGATTTAAGCAATGGTGGCTAATAGACAACAAAAAAGAAAATAAATGGTTAGAATGAGATTTACAGCATTTTAATTGTGAGGAATTTTAATGCTGACAACTGGAGCCCAGTAAAACTATAAATTAACCACTCGGTGGTGGAAAAAACAACAGTATCACTTCACAGTATTGTGCAATTCAATAACCTCGCAAGCAAGACTTTCTTTATGAAACAGTGGGAACTGTTGGAAAAAGACTGAGGCAATGATTTGATTTGACAATCATTTCTAAGGATGTGCAGTAGCTTCTAATCTTGTTAAGATGATATCCCATTGAGTGTCATGTGGTCAGTGTTACCAAAGGTCTACATGATCCACTGTTTCTACAATATTTCACCATGTTTGCATATACCATCATGTTGGTTGAAACTTTTTAATAACCTCATATAACCATTCATGAAGGCAGCAACAGCAGTGAGTTACAACTGCTTTTAAACCAATGAACAGATTTTCCTTTCTTTAACAAAGACCTGAGAATCACAGTTTCTGTGAGTTTTTTAATGGTTACATAACGCAGCCTTCCCAGACAAAAAGTGAGTTAATGTTTGAATTGCTTATATCATTTGTAACATGGTAACAATTATGCAACATGGCAACAGAAAGGTTTGAAAAATGATGTCCAAGGCCGTTTCCCGTGAATAAACTATGAATGGTTTGATTTTCTCTGTTAAGACATAGGAGAGGAACCAAAATATAAAAAACAAATGTGTGTAGGTGTGGGTCAGCAGGTAGTCGCCCACCTAAAGAGGGGTCATATGGACAGCTCTTCCTGTTCATGTGAGTGAATGTGAAGCCACATGAATCTAAGTTCCAATAATGTAGAAAAGCACTATTTAAATGCAGACAATTTAATAAATTAAATTGCTAACCTATGTGTGGAATGTTTTCATGGAAATATACATCTTCAAATGTGTTACCATCATTGCAAAAGGGTTTTTAATGATCACGTATTCTTGTAAATGAATAAACTTGCATTAGTAAACACACTAATGTTTGCTGTCTGTTTATGTAACTGTTTTTATGTAAATTTTGTTAATTTATATATATATATATATATATA
>OMLM01012827.1:4682-15545 GCA_900302695.1 Helostoma temminkii
TTACTGCTTCTGCCCGCAGATGGGCTGCTGTATGGCTGACTGTTGTTGCTGCTGCTGCTTCCACTCGCCAAAGGGCTGATGTACAGCTGGCCGTTCTTTCCATTTCCAGTGTACCCCTGGCTGCTGTAAGCCTCTTTGCTGTTCCCACTGTATGTCTGGCTGCTGGTCTCGCTGTTGCCGATGTATGCTGAGCTGCTGAACGCCTGACTGCTGTTGCTGCTCTGCATCAGGCTGCTCACGTCCCTCAGATTTTTCATGTTTTTGACCACCATTGGTTCATTTGTGTGTTGTTTCACAGGTTTAAGGTGGCCAAGTGATGTCTCAGTGCCCCCGTCACTGGTGTCTGGATGTACTGAAAAGGAAAAAACAAGTTACTGAAATATTACATAGCAATTTCCTGTGTTAACAAAACAGAGATTTTTAAATCCATGATGTCTGATCTGAGACTGTGCTGGGTACAGATGACCACATGATCATACAGTCATAACATATAGAAACGTTATAGCTCAAATATTGTATAGACCTGATTTACTAAAGGTTTGTGGGTACTAAATTACATGCTAAAGTGATAACACCTTCAAAAAATGACATTGGCTGATCTACTAAAGTTGTACGTTGCGTCTTAAAATAGTGCATGCTGTGGATTTTTCTCCTTTACCTTTATAAATACACTAAGTAAGCATAACATTATGACCAACTGTGCAATTTAATGTAAGCCAATAAAACATCTCCGCCATGAATTCTATATTTACAAAGTTAGTGTGATATTATACTAAGACGTGCATTATTAAGGTCATTCTGAACGGTGGAGTCGTACTGGAATATGTCATGTTAAGTCTCTGGTGCTTTGGCCTCCCTATTTAATTACCATTTCAGTTGTACAGGTGGTCATAATGTTATGCCTGACCACTGTGTAAAAAGTTATCAAGCCTGAAAGCAATTTGCAGTAGCCATCAGATTACATTTGAATATAGTACTGTTGAAATTCGGAATGTTTAAGATTAAAAAAAAAAAAAAAAAAAAAACTACAAACAAACAGTCTTCAAAATGTGAATAAATTCTCAACTCTGACAAACACACTTTTGGGCCACAGACACACAATGTACAGCCAACACAACAAGCTTTTAGATCAGCAGTTACACTTCTGAGAACAAGATTGACACCGCAAGAGCAAGACTCAAAGACACAAATATGATTGGTTGAGACATATGGACTGCCTAATTTCCACAGTGTTCTCACATTGCACAGTGCAATGACGTTTGCACGTTTCGTTTTACACCAAAACTAAGGAATGTGGTTCCCAAAAAGTAGGAAATACAATTATGTGACCCTGACTGCATATGACTGCAGGCTCTTACATGCATCTAAATATGTTGCATTTCCTTGGGGGGGGGGTAATAATATAGTATAATGAGCAAACTAAGTTATTACTGTTCATACTATGTCACCCATGACTGTTTCATATTAGAACTCTAGTATCCGAAACTTTTTTGTAAAGTAACTGAAGTACCTACCTGTTATTCTTCTCTGTACTCCATTGTCATTTCTTCCATATGTGCCACTAACTGGCAAAGAAGGGCCTGTGGACAGTACATTTGCAGTTAATCAAATGTTTGTGGTTTTTTTAAAATCAAAAAGCACAAACATGTTATCGTTAATTTTTATTTTAGGAATTAAGGGATTTTCAGAAATTACACCTTAACATTTTAGTGACAGTGATATTGTTTTAATGCCACATTCTCTGAGTATATAGCACAGCCCTTTTAGAGCTGCTGCTGCTGCTACTGGGTGTGTGTCTACACATGCAGGACATGTATCAAAACATAGATGCAGTAAAACAAAAAAATCTCTTACAACTAATATCTACTGCTATTTTCTTTAAACCTGTTTCAAACAAAATATAAAAACCTTTAGCAATCCAAGCAGACAGCACACAAAAAAGGAAGATCCCTGCAGATCCCATTGTTTCAGTCACCAAGAGAACATGCTACTTGTGCTGCATGACATTTAACAGCAGCTGTAGCACAACACAGCTGTTGTTAATCACATCTAATTGTCTCTCTCTTCAGAGAAGTCACTGATAGAGATACAACTCTTCCTGTCACAAGCAGATATAAGGAGAAAGGATTATGGCTTCACGATTTACCAATAATTTCTTATTGTTAAATGTAGAATATAGTAAATATAGAAAAGACCAATAGCATAATGGTAGTAATACCAATATATAATTAGTGAAGTTAGACACAGTAAATGACAAAGTGTGAGTTCACAACAGCAGTGAACTGACAGGTGCCTTTAATACAAGAAATGGCGGGTCAGTTATCCAGGTCACTTAAGTCTGGACTATGGAGACTGTCTAATGGCAGCAGGGACCCTTTCAGTGCTAAACAAAGAAAAATAAATAAATAAATAAATAAATACATAAAGGAAACTACCCCACTAATCATGGATAAAGTGGTTTGTTGGTTAAACAGTCAGACATCCCCCTCCCAGA
This sequence comes from Helostoma temminkii, assembly GCA_900302695.1. Classification (NCBI taxonomy): domain Eukaryota; kingdom Metazoa; phylum Chordata; class Actinopteri; order Anabantiformes; family Helostomatidae; genus Helostoma; species Helostoma temminkii. The sequence goes on from OMLM01012827.1 coordinate 7,177, forward strand.
AACCAAAGCCTAGGAGGGGGTTGCACTAGGCTGGGTTACTCAGTCACTCAGCAAAGTAACCTCAGCAACCTCTCACAGTTGCTAATACATAATGTAATTGACACCTAATTTTTTTTATTGTAAAATGCTGTTAAAGTAGTACTATGTGTACTTCACTACAACTCTTTTTGCTTCTTTTCACCTGTCCATTTATGGGTTGCCACATCGGATCACCCCTTTCCATTTCACGCTTCTGTGTCTCTCTATCACACCAATCGCTCACATACAGTACAGTACAGTATTCTCCTTTAGCACATTCATGAACCTCTTCTTTGACCTTCCTCTTACCCTCCTGTCTGGCAGCTCAATGCTCAGAATTCCTCTAATATACTCCACATCCCTCCTCAGCACGTGCAAACTAGCCAGTATCCAGTCTCGCCTCTCTCACTTTGTCTATGAATAGTCCTACCATCACTCCCAATGAAAATATCAGCATCTTCAGCTCCTCCAGCTGTGCCTCTTGTTTTTTTCTCTTCTCCATCCACTCCACCCTGTCTGTGCAACACGAGAAAATAAGATTGATCTGTATGATGCTATATGCCAATTTAAAATGTGCATAGAGCTCCTCAGCCCTCCCTCCACTTGTTGTATCAGACCACAACCTAATACCTAATATCTGAAAAGGGCATGGCAAGAGACAGGGAGGAACTCCAAACAATGCAGATGGAACTTAAGAGGAATATGATAGAGGCAACAGAGATGTACAGAGACAGAGTTGAGCGTAAGATGATGCAGACAACATCATCGAAGACGTGTGGAATGGAATGAAAACAATGACAGGCTAAAATAACTATATAACCAAAAACACCTCTGCTGGTTACTCTGGTAAACACACACCATCCCTTCCACCTCCAACACCTCAACTGATGCTTCTCTCTACACATCATCCCTGTGACCTTAAGTTCTCCTGCACTTGACAGCCATGCCATTGACACAACCAACAGGCATATATCAATGATGCACACCCCCAAAAACAGCATCTCTGTTTCCACCATCTGATCCAGTATCCAGCACCAATAGAAAATACATGCACAATCGTCACTGAAAACAATGTAAAGGGACCTAGTGATATCAGCCCTAGAGTACTCAAAGTGTGTGCTAGACAGCTTGCAGTGGTTTTCCAGCAGCTCTTCAACCTCTCTTTGAGGCTGAAAAAAAGTTATAAAAGACGCCTTGTTTTTCATTGTTGCTGGAAAAAAAAAAAACACCCTTGGACGCTTAATGGCTTGAGACCTGGTGCACACAAGTCATAAAGACATTTGAGAGTCTGGTTCTGCAACACCTGAGGTCCCATGTGTCTGAATACATTAACTCTCTGCAGTTTGGATATCAAGCACACATTGGAGTAGAGGATGCCATAATTTTCCTACTGCACAGAGAAATTTCCCACCTGGAAAGGTAGGGCAGCACTGTGACAGTCATGTTCCTTGACAACTCCCCAGTTGTTGGCTGCATCAGTAACGATAACCATGAGGAGAACATATATCTGATAGAGAGCTTTGTTGAGTGGTGCAACAGCAACTGCTTAAAGTTGCTGCTGTATCTCATGTCGCTAATGTATAATTTTATTACCATTATGCTATTGATCCATTTTGCATTTTTTAAACCATGTTCTAGATCAAGTTTTGTTAGTTTTGTTTTCAACTTGATCTCACCTTTATGCGGATGTGGTGGAGTGGATGCATCACCTTCAGATGCCCCTTTGTCAGTGACTGTCATTTTGTGTTTGTTGCTTGATGTGATTCTAAGTTGGTTGGTTGGTGGCCAGTGTCCACTCAGTGTCAACCTATGGTTGTCACTCGAAAACACACCATTGTTATTCAAAGATAAGTGGTGGTTATCACTGTAAGATAAACCATAGATGTTGCTCAACGTTAACCTCTGGTGGTCACTTAAAGAGAGGTGGTGACTACTGGTCACTGGCCTTTGCCTGCCATTGCCCCTCTGTGTTGGGCTGCCATTGCCCCTCTGCATCGGACTGCTGTTGCCACTGAGCGATGGGCTGCTGAACGTTAGGCTGCTGTAGGCCTTGCTGCCATTGCCGCCATTGCCGCCAAGTGAGGGTGTGTTGTTCCCACCGAGTGATGGGCTGCTGGACATCAGGCTGCTGTAAGCCTGGCTGTCATTGCCGCCTAGTGACGGGCTGCCGTTTCCACCAAGCGTCACCTGGCTGTTGTTGCCGCTGAGCGACGTTCTACTGAATGTCGAGCTGCCGTTGCTGCTGAGCGACGGGCTACTGAACGCTGGGCTGCTGTAGGCCTGGCTGTCATTGCCCCACTGTGTCAGGCTGCTGAATGTTGGGCCACCGTTGCCGCTGTTGCCATTGAGCGATGGGCTATTGTAGGCCCGGCTGCTGTTGCCTCCGAGTGTCGGGCTGCTGAATGTTGGGCTGCCATTGCCATTGAGCAACGGGCTGCTGTAGGCCTGGCTGTCGTTGCTGCTTAGTAACGGGCTTCCAAATGTCGGGCTGCCGTAGACCTGGCTATCGTTGTTGCCTGGTGATGGGCTGCTGTTCCCGCCGAGCAGTGGGCTGCTGTAGGCTTGGCTGCCTTTGCTGCTGAGCAACGGGCTTTTGAATGTTGAGCTGCTATACGCCTGGCTGCTGTTGCCCCTCTGCATTGGGCTGCCATGGTCGCTGAGCAACGGGCTGCTGGACGTCGAGCTGCTGTAGGCCTGGCTGTCATTGCCCCTCTGTGTCGGGCTGCTGTTGCCACTCTGCATCAGCCTGCTTATGTCTCTGTGATGTTTGAGGTTTTTGACCGCCATTGGATTGTTCGTGTGGTGTACAGGTATCAGGTGGCCAGGTAGTGTCTCTGTGTCCACTTCACTTTCCCGGTGTCCTGAAAGAAAAACATTTGAGCTACATATATTGAATAACCAGTGCTGGGCAGCAATGTGAGGCATTACAATAGAGCCAAAAAGCTCTAAGTGAGAAGGTTGAGGGGAAAACATGCAGGCCTCCTTCACCAGCTCAAGTGTCATTGTGCTGATTTTGGTCAAAGATGAAAGATCGGGAATACCTTTACTTGCTACTTAGAGAAATTTGAAGATGACACTGTTAAATTTTATTCCTATTAATTCTGTCAGTCTTCTCTAATCTTGAATACTGTGAGAGTCACTAGTCACTAGCCTGCATGCACACACAGATGGACGGGTTGCTGCTTTTGTGAACTAACCCAGTAAAAATCAAGACAAAACCAATGTTAACACTTAAGGCTCCAAACTTTTAACTAGATCCAGGTTAAGCTGATAGTCCAACAGTTGAATGTCCAACTTTGAGCTGCAGTCTTGAAGTTCATCCAGCAGCAATGTACACTCCCTACTTACCATAGGACAATGTCCTAAATTTCATATCTCTACTACCGTGAGGACCCGTTTACCAAAAACCATATTATTTCAGAACCTGAGATGATATGGGTACCAAAAAAAGTGTCCTGTTTTTTTCCATACATTTAACAGTTAGCACTAGTCTACGCACGGTACTGCTGTAAGCGCTGTAGAAAACAATGATTGACAGCTAGGGTCAGAGGCTGTGGTAACTTGCCAGAGGAGGGACTATATGACTAACATTATGGGCAGGATTTCTGAACAGAACATTAAGTCCCAGGTTTACAGAAAACAGAAAAATGCTAAAAGGGGCAAATGCACTTTTATCTTACTTTGTGTGTGTCTACATACACTGGAAAGTCATCTAGTCAAATGTGTTGGTTTTACTAGGACGAATTTGTCCTCTGTGTGAATGCAGGCCCGAATTACAAAATCTTGTCTTATTTAAGTAAAACTTGTTCAATGAATCCAGTGCCTCAAGACTTTTAAACTTTCTCTCTAGTTTTGCATGAATTTTAACTACAGCTTATCTTTGCTCTTCAACCCAGTGAGGGTTGTTCAAAAACAGAATAGATAAACTGATAAAGATATCAGCATGTAAGATGTTACAGCAAGTAGACTAACATTAGGAATTACATGTACAATGTGAAAAAAAAAAATCTGGTCTGTGAAACTTTCCTGTGAAGTCACTTAGGTTCCTACCTGACATTCTCCTCTGTACTCTATTGTCATGTCTTCCATATGTGCCACCACCTGGTAAAGAAGAGCAAGTACACTTGCTGTTAATTAAATGTTTGTGCTGTTTAAAGGCAGAAAACCATAAACATATTACAGCTATCCCTGCGATGGACTTATCTGTCCAGGCTGTACCCTGCCTCTCGCCTCTATGATAGCCGAGATAGGCTCCAGCATGCCCATAACTCTTACAGAGATGAAGCGGCTCTGAAGATGGATGGATAGATATTACAGCTAATATTTATTTCAGGAATTAAGGGATTTTCCAAACCTACATTATAACATAGTCTAGTAACATAGTGTTATTGTTAATGTTGTAACTCCATATTCTGAGTATATAGCATAGCTCTTTTAGAGCTGCTACTGCATTTTTGACTACACATGTAGGATAAACAATAGAGCATAGATGAAATACAACAAAGATCGTCTTATAACTAATAACTGATATCTGTGTACTGCCAGACACATTTGAAACAAAATCAAGATAAAAACCTTTAGCAATCCAAACAGACAGGACCCAAATAAGTAAGATCCCTGAAGATCCCATTGCTTCAGTCACTAAGTGAACATGGTGCCTGTGCTGCATGACATTTAACAGCAGCTGTGTCAGCATGCAGGTGACACAGCTGTGGTTAATCACCTCTCTTCCAAGGAGTGAGTGATAGTAGAGATTCAGCTCTTCTTGTCACAAGCGTATGAATTCTCAAGTTCTGAATTCACCAAAGCTTGTACATTTAATTAAAAACTGTACATTTGGAATAAATTATAAATACTAAAAAGTATAGTTAAAGTATAGCACTAAAGCACTGGAGCTTATTAAAATATGTGACTTCTGCAAATGGTGTCTGCATACACCTACTGCTACTTCGTCTGGATAGTGTGAATTTGACACTGGAAGAGTTCAAAAATACTGCAGGATTAGTAGCTTCAAGTCTATAGGTGAAAGTGACTGACTACACTGATTTTCCTTTTACTTCCTGTGGTTCAATTTTGGGAAACTGTATTAAACTTACCTCCACCTTCCCTGCTTTTGCTTCTAGTTGAAAAAAAGTCATTCCCATTATCCAGACTATTTTTTAATTCAAATTGTTTTCTGAATGCTTGTTTACACAGAGTGAGTTTTGATTGAGCTGCTCCTCCAGGCAACAACCTCTGAATTAAAGTCTCCTCCAGGCATTATCATGTGGTGGAGTGTTTCTGCTAGAAGCAGAGAGCTATTTTAATATAATGAACGCTGACAAATGTTTTATTCATTTGCTCATATAGTTCACCATGAAATGTTGAAGTTCAAGTTCAAACCTTCAGGATGGTTCTTTGATAAATAATTGCCATAATATTATATAATAATATGTAATAAACGGTACTTAAAACAATCTCCTTTGTAGAGACAACCATAATGCAACCAAAACACAGATGAAAATGCTTTATTACTGAATAACATAACATAACAATATGAAAAACATGATTCCACATTAGGGGAAAACATGGAGATGTGATTTCAACTCCTAATACTAATCTCATAATCAGTATATTCCATAGGTGTGTTCCTTTCCATCTCTGTATCGGTCCAGGTAGCGCAGGGGTTGTCTATGAGGGTATTTGACCTGTGGGGGGTGGTACACTGGAGGCCGGATAAACTCAAACACAGGCTCCTTCATGTCTGCAGGGAGAAGATACATACAGCCTTTATTACTGATAGGCACACACATGCACACACTTGTGGACTGAAGTAGCAGTAGGACACAGAGAATAGCAACTCATGAGCATTACTGTGACTCACTGAGTGTTCTGTGAAAGGTGTTGGTGACAGATTCATCCCACTGGCACTGGAAGAACGCCAGGCCTGCAGGTGTCATGTTGTCCTGGTGCTTTCTGTAGAAATCCACTGTCTTAAATGTACGATCCACCAGAGAATGGCTGGGGAGGCAGGGCAGCACATGCTTAGTATATGTTTCAAAGTACAACATGATCAAATGCGCAAGTCAGTGCAGCACAGCCCTCTCATTTACATTTACCTTTAGTGATTTATCAGACACTTTTATCCAAAGCAACTTACAAGTTAGGTACAAAGCAAACAAAAATCTAAGTCAGGGAGAAAAACTGTAAAGCGAAGTACTATCAGAAAAGTGTGTCAATTTCATGAGATGTAAGTGCAGGAAAGGAATTTTTTTTTTTTTTTGAAAATGCTTTTTAAGTGCATAGAAAAATACGGAAAAGTTCTGTTGTCATGCTGTTAATGATGATATATTTCATGCTACACAATACTAAGGATTATTAGTATCTTATGTGCCTGTTCAAAGTTGCTCACCATGAAGGCCTGGCGTCATCCTGGAAGTTGATGGGTCCCTCTTGTTTGAATAGGACATAAATGTAGCGGTGGAAGCCCGTTCCTCTGGGAGGGAAGGGGGGCAGGTAGTGACACAGCTCCTCTCCAGCCTGCACTGCTCCACCTGGTATGTTCCCCCTACAGAGAGACAGCACAATGAAGACTGTTTGTCTGAGAGCCATTGCATGCAAGGACATCTGCTCTAAAATACCTACACTAGCCAGTGGATGTACTCTGCTTCATTGTCCAGAAGATGTTCATCTGAAAAAGATTATTTCACACAGTCTGTAAATGTTGACATTATTTGTGTTGATTGCTACAGTAACAAAAGTCACAAATTTTGTGATACAGTGTCAATATCATCTCAAACTGTATTATTGCCTAGAGGAGCCTGACCTGGACAGGTAAGTAGAAGTGTCCACAAGGAGCCCTCCTCTGCTTCAAAGCTGACCCGTGGAGCAGATGCTGCCTGGAAAAACAAAATAAAAAAGAAAAAGCAGACTTATGTCACAGAAGACAGATTAGTAGGGGCAGTACAGTTAAAAAAAGTGAAATGATACAAGATGTAATAAGACTGATGTGTTTAGAAGAAGAAAAAGTTAAATTTTAGGTTTAGCTTTAACATACTTCAGTTGGTGTCAGCTGATTCCCATAATGCACCTGGCCACTGTTGTCCTGGCTATAATAAATACGAAGTAACACTTGAGGTACAAAGTAGGCCATTGGGAAGAGATCTCTGAAGACTCCATAGTGTTCTGCCAGTCTCTTTATATGAAAAGGTCCAGTGTTTTTCTCCCAGACTTCCTGCACTCGATCCAGAGGGACCTTAACTGTGGGGTAAAGAAATATCGAAAAGTTAGCAAATGTATTAGTTTATGAATTACAAGTTTATGTACAACATGCAACTAAAGCTTTAGCATGAGACTCAAAATCAATCCCCCAACCCTTCTCCAAGCTCCACTATGCTCTGCTACGCTCCACCACGCTCTGCTTAACATATCTGCAATTGCAACAGAAAGAATGCTCCAAAATGTACTAATCAAGCAGAAATAGCTGAAATTCTCTGACTGGCTAGAGGGTTAGAAGTTAATATCTCTACATCACTGGCAGTGCTGTTCAGTGAGGCAACACAAGCAGCTTTGGCAGCACCTCTTTATATAAAGACACATTTTGAAGAATATTTCTAGTAAAACATATTCCTAAACATACAAACAACAACATGCAGTATTGTCTTGACGTTAAGAACGTGTGTGAGCTTACATGTGCGCAGACGACAAGCCCTTTCCAGCTCAGCATTCTTCTTGTTGTTCCTTAATACCTCCCTTCTCTCCCTCAGTTCTTTAATCCTGCTGGACTGATAGTTTGGCAGACCAATGTCCACTTGCTCTACACCTGCAACAAAAACAAACTTCCTGAACTTGGGAACTTGCCACAGTTTGCCACAAAATAAAATCTTCAACCAGGCATTTTGCCATGTTCACACCACCAGGATTTCTCACCATGCTCAGGAGCAGCTTTTTCAACATGGCTCCTGTACGTCTTCCACCAGGCAGGTTTGTTCTTCGCCTCTCCAGCTTGTCTGAAGTAACGATTATAACTGCGATACCTCTCTAATGACCTCAGGTTTTTACCATCAAAGTCCTCATTTGGCATTGGACCTAAGGGAGGTACCCGTCTGCAGAGGAACGCTGTCATGTGGAAACATTGCCAACAGATTGTTGTTAGATTGTTACTCAGCTACACGTCAGGTTGTACAACCCCAATTCCAAAAATGCTGTGTAAAATCTACATAAAAACAGAATGCAGAATCTGGTAAACCCACATAAATAAAAAAAATTTAAATTGTAAATGTGAAATATATGGCAGCAAGTTAAGACAGAGAATGAAGGAAAAATATTAGGTTCATTGACAACGGATTAATAACATGATTGGATATTTTAAA
>OMLM01012827.1:15565-61752 GCA_900302695.1 Helostoma temminkii
ATTGGATATTTTAAAAAGTATCTTGAAGAGTTAGAGTCTCTCAGAAATAATGATGGACAGAGGTTATTTAATCTGGGAAAAGATGTTTTGTCAAAAAAATTTGAGAATAATGTTCCCCGCGACCTAGAAGATAAATATTTTAATATATTTGTTGTTGTTGTTTTCTATATTCTATTAATAATAAAATACGGGTTTATGAAATTTGCAAATATTTGTTTGTTTCTATTTTTACTATTGACAAGTTAATTTATTTACGCTATGTTTATTCACTATCAGCTAGACAACTGTACTCATTTGCATGAACTATGTATTTATCTTGCGCATCTGATCAGACTTTCTTCTTGTAATTGTTCCTTTAAAAATGCTACAAAGAGGAATTTTTTTAAAAAATCACGTTCTGACACTACTGCAACTCTTGAGCAGTCTCATAAACCAATTAGTTCGTATTAAATTGTGACATTTTTTGGCGTTTGTCATTGCCACTGGAGATGACAGCGTGTTAGCGGAGTCTGCTCCAAACGAAAGTAACCTAACGAAATCATTCGCTGCACATGTGATACTGATGCCTAAGCACGAAGTTCCTGAATGTAAACTCAATATAATATAGTAATATACATACAATACCTGTTGTGACAAATGCCCTTGCATTATTGACCCCTAAATCTGTCCCACTTCGCAAGGTAGAAGCACAAACCCTGCGCAGCGCCATGTTGAAATGAATTTTCCTTTTTTTTTTTCCTAGAGCATACGGTGGCCGAGAGGACCAGAACTAGTCGGTGCACTGTAACGTTTGTGTCTGTACAAGGTAGTGACAGTACTGACAACACTACTAACGTAGTGTAACGTTATGGTAAATTTTAAAATATTTTTTCAAAAGTATATTCAGAACACTTTACTATATAGTAAATAAATGACTAGAGATAGACCGTAGGTAAGTCTTTATGTAAAGTTACAGTCTATGGGAACAATGTGTGACAGTAACTAGTGCTACTGTTGCAACCTATACAGCGAATAGCAGCGTTATGCTTACAATACAAGTTTCACAATGTGACTAAAATGTATGACATAGTAGGAATGACTATAGAATGTATATATGTATGAGTTTATTGTTTTTTTCCTACAGTACTTTAAGGCGTCATTGTTGCGTATATCGTCATCAGGGCAGCTTCATCCAAAGGGACGTCCAGTGTTCACACAGTCAGATGCTGGACACGAATGTAACTGTTGAAGTGGTAAGGATACATATTGTGTATATCTGGTTGATGAGTGTAAAATGTTCGCTAATATACAATTAAATCAATCTACCGTTTTCATATTTTGACAGTTATTTGTCCCCCAACAGTCCTAGCTAGCTAACGTGAACTGACTAAGCTAGCGTTAGCCTTTGCTTCCATTAGGCTAAGTTAGTAGCTAGCGTTAACCAAATACAAGGGCTGAGCCTTATGGTCGATGGTTGTGGCTTTGTTGTGATGGAGTGTGATAACTGGCACAAAGTGATGAATGATACTGTTTTTCTGCCTTTGTGAGAGACACTTTCTATATAAAGAAATGTGATATTAACATCTTGATACATAGATCTTGTTTTGTTACAATGCTGTCACTGGCTGGTATAGATGTGAACTATTACATCATTATCTAGCTCCTATTTTCCCTCTTTTTTTCACAGAGGTGTCAGGTGTTTGTTCAGCAATGGAGTGTCAAAATTCAAACCTGACATGTGTCATATGTCTGGACCGTTTCAAGATCCCTGTAACCATCCCGTGCGGGCACACCTTCTGTCAAAAGTGCATCACCATTCACTGGGACACTAAGAGCAAGGCTGATATCGGACCTCAGTGTCCCATCTGCAGTGAGAAGTTTGACACCAGGCCCACTCTTAAGCGTAATGTGTCCCTGTCAGTCCTGACTGAGGCCGCGAGCACAATCGGACCCTCCTGTAGAGAATCGCTCACGAGAGGAAGTGAAGGAGTGAGAGCCATGCTCTTGTGTGACCGCCATAAAAAACCTCTAGTTTATTACTGCAGACAAGACAAAATGGCTGTGTGCTGCGAGTGTGGCATCTCAGAATGTGTGAACCATGAAAAAGTCCTGTTGGAAACAGAAAGGGAAAACCAAGAGGTACTGTAGATATGTCATCACATTGCCATTATATCCAGTTCAATGGCAGTGTAACAGCAGATATTCACCTCAGACACTTTACAGTAACATTAAAGCTGGAGTTAATGTGACTGTAAAATTTACAGTCTGATGTGTTATTGGTGTGTTTTCTTTACAGCTGGTGCTAGAGAGGAAAAATACAGAGGTGGGGAAACTCATTGAAGAGACACAGAAAAGTATAAACGACTTGGCTGAGAATATAAATCAAGCTAAGGTAAACTCCCAATGTAAGAGTCACTTAAAAGTAACATGCCATATATAATTAGAACAGGACACCACCAACAATTTTTCCCATCCGCGCAATGTAATTCATTGTTTCCCATCAACAGGTGACTCTTCAGCAAACTTCGACATGGGTTAACGTCAAGTTCTCCACCCTCATCAAAATACTGGCTGAAAAGCAGGAGGCTACAGAGCTATTTATTAATGAGCAGAAAGAGGCCGCCATCACTGAGGCGGAAGCACGACTAGCTGAACTTGAGGAGCGCAGCCAAAAACTGAGAGAGAGCCAAGGCCAGATAGCAGCTATATATAACCTCCCTGACACAGAGCTCATCAAGGTTTGAACTGCTCAGTGTATACGGTTTTTAGTTTGGTTCAGGCAGAAAGACTTTTAATGCAGTTACTGTATAAATGTGATCAAACTGAAAAATAATAATTCCTATTAATTGAGAACCAGACAAAAAGCATAAGAAACATGACACAATGATATGAGGAGGTTACACACTGCTCACACACAGGATGCTTGGTGTTCTGAAGTTTAAATGTGGTGTATCTCAGAATAAGAACAATGAGCAAACACTGGTGGAAAATTCAATTCAGTTTATTTATATAGCGCCAATTCACAACAAAAGCCATCTCAAGGCACTTTACAATGTAAGGGTTAAAACCTTACAGAATGTAATAATACAATGTATATAGAATTATATAGAAAATCCAACGAATCCCCATTGAGCAAACATTAGGCGACAGTGGATGGGGAAAAACTCCCTTTAACGGAAGAAACCTGCAGCAGAACCAGTCTTAGGGTGAAAATGGATTTGGTTCTTTCTTGCATTGTAGGTGATTCACAAAAGATGTTATAAAAACAGCATTGTCCAGATAACATTTTAATACAAACTGATGTTTTAGCCCATCTGTAGAAGTAGCATTGTCTTACTGCTAGATGGCAGCAGAAGCATTGTCAAAACTTCTGAATGACACAACTAAAGGAGAGTGTTGTATCACTGAAGCTACAACCAAGAGGAAAACAGAAAAAATGTATATACTTCATTTGGTATTACAAGTGTGTATGTTCTGATAATGGATCATTTAGATCCAATCAAGTAACCATGAATTATGCACAAGCATTATTTGACCCAGGTTGAGCAAATGAAAACATTTCTGCCATCTTTAAAAAGGTGTATCTTTTCACAGGAGTCGTTGCTCATAGAAGTCCCGCACTTTGAGGCTGTTCCCACTGATATAACACCGAACCTTCAGGATCGATTAAACGGTGTCACAGATGTGCTGTCACGGGTCTCCAAGCTCTTGTCTGAGGACCTAGAGAAAGCTGTGAATACTGCTGTGGGTCAGGACAAAGATGGTAACGGGCTAGTTTGATTTTCCAGTAGTTGATTTTGGACTCTTAGCCTTGTGTTTACATGGGTGTTATTGGTATCCAGGTTCTCCTCAGGATAAGAGGCCAATCCTGGCTGTGGTTCCCAGTCCAGCTGCTCCATGCCTCCCGGGAGGGAAGGAGGGCCTCAGTGCTTGTAAGTCTTATCAAACATAGTTTGTAGTTTGTATTTTTGTTCAAACAATTATTAATCAAAATCGAGTTATGATGGCTTTTCCTGCAGTCAGTCAATATGACTTCTTTGTTTGCCATTACAGACCGATGCTCTTTGACCTTTGACCCCCGCACAGCCAATGGGCACCTGTTTCTGTCCCAGGAGAACCGCAGAGCAGAGCACCTGATCTCTGGGCCACGCCAAGTTCCCACCCACAAAGCCAGATTTGATCACACCTGGCAGGTGCTCTGCTTTCAAGGCTTCACCCATGGACAGCACTACTGGGAGCTAGAGGTGTCCAAGCCCTGGGCCTATGTCGGGGTAAAGAGATCTATAGTACTGGTCCTGTCGATATTTTGTCCACACTGAATTATCGCTGCTCACATCTCACCTTTTCCCCACGCCTTATCAGGTGACCTATGAGACCATCCCCAGGAAAGAGAAGGGCAAGAAGTGCATGGTGGGTATGAACGAACTTTCGTGGAGCCTGCAGCTGGATGAACATCAGCTCAGCGCCTGGCACAACGGGCGAAGGGAGACTCTGTCCGGTCACTCCCAACACAGCCGCATTGGCATGTTGCTGGACTATGAGGCAGGGACGCTCACCTACTATGGAGACGGGCAGACCAGGCTCCACGCCTTCCACTGTGTCTTCACCCAGGAGCTATTCCCCGCCTGTTGGATAGGAGAGGGGGTCAGCATCACCCTCTGCTCCACATGAGGTGACTCATAAAGAGAAGTGTTAACAGGAGCTTAGTGATAAAAAGCACATGAAGCAAGGGGCAGTAACTGAGACAAGATAGAGAAGATATTTTTAATATTGGTCTCTTTTTAATGGCTGCCATCATGCATTGTGTTAAGTAGAAGAACTGAGGGTGATGGGGTTTCTCTCCCAAAAATAGCCTGTTAGGCTTTTGCTTGTTTACACAATGGCATACATAAGGTAACTCTAAAAGGACCTTAGGGTTCTAGTTTAACACTATTTCATTTTTGTTTCCTCCTCATATTATGAAATAATATGAATAAATATGAAATACTCTCCAGTTTAGAATAGATGCCCAATTCAACTCAGCATGTCAGATTATTGTACTTTCACTACACTTCTCGTGTTCTACTTCAAAGCAGTACACGTTTACAGTATGTGGATTTGGATGAAGATGAAACCCTGTGTGGGTCACGCTGACACAGGTTTTGCACACAAGTCACAGAAAGAAGGCAAAGCAATTGTACTGAAGAGAAGGGGACACTGCATTATTACAAGAAGCCATTCACTACATTAGCATTGCTAAGGCATAATGTTACAGTATCACCCAGATTGTCTGAAAATCTGCCAGTTTTCCTGGTCATACCTATAAAGTATAGGCCTAAATGAAAAATCATGCTCATACTATAAGTGCACAGTTGCTAGTGTTGATGTACATTTTTTCTACCATATTTTTCATCTCTGGGTGTAATTCAGCCTGTAGAAAAGCGTAAACTTTAAACTGGCGCAGTCCTCTCTGACCTACCATACAAGATAGCAGGTGAAACCAAAATATTGTGCACTGTACATTTCCACTGCAAATACAGAACTGAAAATAGAAATAGTATCATCTTGGGATTTCAATGCATAAACAATGTCTCGCCTGCACACTCTTAAACCTGTCATGCTGTGTTGTGATGGAATCTGCTGTACTTTACAGATGTTTTTAATGGGTTTTTGGCCTTAAGATTGTTTTTTATTAACTCATGAGCACTTATAGTATAGCTGTGACCTTTGGAATATTAAGGTACTCGAGGCTCAGGACGTCACACATAATTCTTGGGAAACTGCTGTGGATTTGCACAAATTAAAAGTGCAGACAAGAACTACTGACTGACTCACTGACTGAGGAAGAAGCACATTTCCAGGCTGTTCTGGCCTCACAACGTTCTGTTGAGTTTGCTAATGCACTGTGCTGTGTTCAGAGTGAAACACCCATCAATGTGTGATACAGCAATACTTTAGAAATAAAAGACAAAGCCGCACTGTTCCACATGAATCAAGATTAATTTAATAAAATCCAATCCAATGCATACATGCATTAGTTGAGATCATGCTGTTTCCTACTTAAGCCATTTTACATTAATTATTCAATAAATTACTTTGAAATAAATACAGAGCTTTATTATTGTCGTCACTATTATACACACAGCCATGAACAGGAGCCCGATGCATAGCATTCTGAAAGTGCAAAGAATCAGCCACGGATGTGCCACAGATACAGTTATAGATTATTGACCATAGAGGAAGGAAGAGCAGACGCTCAGATATTGAGGTGAATAAGATCAGATTGAAACACTGGCCTCAAACGGAGTTAACGTCACAACACAGAAAGTAGAAACAGTGAGAAAATCCTCTCTGGTCTTATTAAAACATCTAAAATGTTGGAGAATGAAAGATGAACCAGGCTGGAGGCGAGTCTGACCATGTAGTTTCTCAAATGTTCAGCGGTATGACAAAAGAGGAAGTGACATCATTGGGTGACTGCTCTGCTCTTGCACATTATTAAGATAATCCTCCCCCTCGCAGTATGTCCATGCAGGCCCTGGCCGCCCTCTGTTTTAATCCAGGATCAGGGATTCACTACTGGGCTCGACGCTGCTAGAATCTTCATGGTCCTCTCGTTCACTAAAACACGTCAGCGCAGATAAAGCTACCTGGCACTTTGCTCACTTTACAAAAGCTAGGTTAGTGTTTTTGAGATATTCTCATTTTTAAAAGTCTACATATTAAAAGCATGTCCACACAAAATAGAATAATTATTAATAATTATAGAAAAATAAAAGATTGCATTCAGCTCGTCTCTGGATAGGTTAGCAAACTACTTAACATCATTAGATTGAGCCTGGTTTACCAGACATAAAATTATAAGTGAGCTTCACAGCACAGCTGAGTCTTAAGTTTCAGGTGACCGTATGATTATTTGGACATGTGCAAGGCAATAAATGCAAAAATAACTAGTCAGGTTACACATTTTCCTCAACTACAATGAAAAAAGCCTGCCTGAAGTTCTGGTGTCTCTCACAGATTGCTACCAGTACTTGACCAAGAATGAAGCTGATTACAATATTACAAATGGTAGAGGAATGTGAAGTCATCAATGATGAAGCTGAGATGGGAAATGATGGAATGAGAAAAAGGGATGACCAAAGGAATGAACTGGTAGGGGATTAGGAAGACAGAGAATGTTAAAAAACAAAACTTGCACTGATGCCTGTCCAGTGAAGGGAACAAGAACCAAGGTGATCCAGTAGGATTTAGGACACAGGAAAAAAATGGGAATGTGGGTGAAATAAAGCAGGTCTACTGGTTCTTCTTATCTTCAGGGGGGGAGTAGGGGGGAGGCTTGTCCTGGAAAGAGAAGAGAGTAATGTTTGAGACAACAGTACTAATAATACAATAATCCATTCTGAACATAATAAATGATGTAAACAATATAACCTTGAATTTGATGATGCAAACATGTAAATGTTGTTTTAATCATATTGTCAATGGTTACCCCAATTACATGCACTTAACTTATCACAGTTGCAGGCTCTGTGTGCAGTACTTGGATTTTTTCAGTTGGTTTAGTCGGTAATGAATTAATTTATTAATTGGTAAAGGCTACCAGATACTATAAGTAACAACATAGTGTTGATTTTGACATGTATCTGTTTAAGCACAAAAAAACATAAGGGAAGTCTGAACATTTTTAGTACCATTATCGTTTGTTTGTCACATTTTAGTTTTAGGGATAAAGTGCAATGGAGGCATAAAGGCAACTTACCTGTGGCAGGTATACATGTGTAGGAGGCAGTGTAGCACAGCTGGCACTTGCTGCTGCCTCTGCAGCTTTGGCCTCAGCTGGGGAAAGAAACAGAGCAAGAGAGAGTACAGAAAGCAGGGGGCAATAATTAAATATGGTCTTACTAGTAATCCCAAGGATACAAAATACGAAATGATTGGAGATAATCAAGTATGATGGGTGGAGTCATGTTGGCATCTCCCTGACAACCAAAACACCATGGTTTACACACCAGGGATGGAACGGTATATAGTAATATTATTATTAGTGTACAAAAATTCTGTCTATGAGGCAAAGTACCTGAAACAACTCAGATCAGTTTTTTTTAACACTTTCTTTTTATTAAAGCCTTTTAATGAATAAACACCTGGAGCCTCTCGGCAGGAGAGACCCACCTGCTGCTGAGGAGGGGAAGTCTGGGTCATGTGGTGCCTGCTGGCCCAAAGGAGCAGAATACGGAGGTGGCGGTATGTAACCCGCAGAGGCATCAAATGCTGGAGGGCTGGGGTAGAATCCACCTGAGTAGCAGGAGCACAGACATGCAGATTAGTAAAGTGGTTATGGACACATTGCGAAAGTAAATGTGGCAATATAGGCGGAATTTATTACAACACCTACCTGGAGGGGGAGGGTTGGGGTAGGAGTAGCCAGGTGGAGGTCCAGATGGGTACATCCCATTAGCAGGGGGAGGAGGGTAAGCATAGGCCCCATTAGCCATGTAGGAACATCCACCAAACCCAGGAGTTACTGGCTGACCTCTGGATGCTGAGAGATACACAACAGATGATGAAACAAAAGAATGAAAGTCAATCAAAACATCAGAGCCACAAAAAACACATACTACGGTTACAGCTGGTTTGTCATCATACCCTGAGCTGCAACCTGCAGCATGTACTGGCCAAACTCTATAGCTCCTCCAGCAGCAAAGACAAGCTTGAAAGTAGCACTGCCCTCCCAGCCACCTGTAAGAGGAACAATACAAGAAGAAATCCACTGTTAGTAACAGTCATATAGTCTAGGTTCCTGCATCAATATAACCTGAATTAAACACACATAGACCTACCTCCTGGCTCTGCACTGACAGCACCCTTGATGTAATTAGCTCCCAACACAGGCTGTTTGACCTCACAGCCTTTCATCAAGTAGAATGGCATCATGAAAGACTGTAGAGCATCCCTACCTTTAGCCAGAAAGATCACCTGTAAGAGAAGAAAAAGGAAAACACCCCATCAGCACTCACAGGAAATCAAATTCAGTCTCAGCTTTCCCATACTAATCACAAAGGGAAAGCTAAACACAATGGTGCTTAACAGTGGTACCTCCTGCAGGTTGTTTATTTATATATATGACATCTGGGTTTATTTGCCTCTTACCCTGTAAGGAGTTAGGTAAATACTGCCCTTCTTGCTCTTTCTAAACGGTTCAGGCAGACTGTCTGCATCGCAGAAAACCAGCTCCACATTATCATAGTTCATCAACACACTGGTGGGATAAGAACAATGCAAGAACAATTAAATATCATATTCCAAAACATCAGTGGAAAAAAACATCAAATATGTCTTGTGTGGTGTTCTGACAATATTTTGTTTTGTAAACAGTACTATGGCAAAGGATTAGCACTACATGCCATCTAGTGACAGTGAGTACCACTCTGCTGGTTCTGGGTTAGCTGTAAAGGGTTTATAATTTCGCTCCAGTATGTTCTGGAAGAATCTGTCATGTTAATTCGTGTAAACTGCAGGTCTGCATGTGACAAAACAATCATCTCACTACATAACAGTCCTGGATGCAGATGGTTAAGACTGTAAACAGTGAAGCAGTGTGGTATATTCTAATGTCACAGTTACTAACGCTACATTATTAAATAGCTAATGTGTTGTTCTCGATTTGTTTGGCTGAACGTAGCGTCTAAAACAGGTAAACGTTTTTATAATCACATGTCCAGCCTGCCACGGCTGACTGCAGTGATGATATAACAGGGTGAAGGCCATGTTTGGGCTACGAGTCCGAGACCTGGTTTCCGAAGATGCACTGCGAATATTTCATTAAGAAAACGAGGCATTTTAACATTTAATGTAGCCTTGCTCGTCCGCTAGCTATTAAGAGGATATTTGATGTCGCCTTGCACTGACTGAGAACCAGTCATGAATTCGGCTAACATATGATATCTAACCATGAAACTATGTAATAAAGCACAGTAATAAAACAAAATGTCAATTACTGGTTCACGGTGCTCACTAGCGTTACCGTCACCATAACATGTTTTCGGTAGAATAAGGCTGCGTGGGATAAATTAGTTGGCTAACATGATAAAAGTTGACATTTCAACTGAGTAAAGTTAGCATTGGTGGCTAATTGGCGTTACGTGTGTACTATTGGTATTAGTGTTAATTAAAAAATGTTGCAGTCTTTTCCTACAATGTTTAAACTGCGTTTTTAATGGAGTCTGGTGTGACGTTCCCCTGTCAGAGCGTAAAACCTGTCAGTCTGGTTAACGGTAACTGCTAGCTAGCCCGTTACAACCGCTAGCTAACGTTACCTTTCACTATTGTTGATGATGACTCCGCCGGACTCCGAGTGGTTCTGGTTCAGAGTCATGTCGACGGCCCTCCAGTCTCTCCAGCAGCAAACAAATTAAATGTAGTGTTCCTCTATCGGAAAACCTGTGGGCAGGCCTGGCTGTCTGCAGCCTCGGTGTCCTCTCTGCTGATAACTGTTGTGATGTTTCTCAGTGTTACACCTGCTCTTCCCCAAATCCGCGTGAAACTCCCACAGAGTGACGTCACCGTGCCTTAAAATGATAATTTTCAGATTAATTGACTGGAAACGAAGGATTTATTAGTGACGCTAAGGATAAAATGCATATGACAGTACATGTCAAACATTGGGGCATTTGGATATGAATGAAGCTAACTTGACTAGCTTGGTAAGCAATTAAGGAAGAGAAGTTTCTCCAGAGTTCTACCTCCATGATGTAGGGTAAGATTGAGTAACGCTTGCCGACACGTAACTCCACCTACATTTGTAGAATTCACATCCACATATCCAGCAGTTTAACAGCAAATACAGAATCTTCTCCATCTAACGGTATTATCTAGTAACACGATAAAGACGTTTGGTGAAACGTATGTATCAAAAATCATATATTTATCACAGTTCCTATTCTGTTCTAACCTTAAGATATTAAAAATTCTTACACAAAAGCATCCTTGTGATCAGTGGCCACTGACTTTACAGCACACAATCTCTATGTGTGTGTGTCAGAAAGAGGCCCAGACAAAGACCTCCACTATTGAAGGCCAACCCACACCATGAATTTGCATCTTTCACAAGAATGTGGCTACTTCTGCAACTTAACCGTTCTCCTTTTCTTGACTGGTGATGTGCCTTATTGGTCAAATGCTGGGAATTAACAGAAATCACATAACCAAACATTACTGCTCTGTTAGTACAGCCAAGCATTAACATCACTGGTACTTACAGATGGACAGTCACTGGAATGCAACAAATGGGATTAACCTATTAGATGCATTCAAACACACACACACAAAATGATACAAAGAAGGTATAGTTGATTATAGTTGTGTGACTGTCAGGTGGATCAAATACAGCCCAGTTCCTTTTTACATGCATGTGCTAATACTCAAGCTGGAATACTTCTAGCTACACATGATGTAAGAGGAAATCTACAAATCATACAAGGCCACCAGGAAGTGGCTTTATACCTGGACCTCAGACCTAAAGCGCAATTCACTGGTCAAAAACATGTTCTAATGTATTACACTGAGGAAATGGTAGAATCACAGAGCAACTCGTGGCTTGCACCTATCTACATTTGTGCATATTATATTATGTGAACTTGACAGGTATGATTACCAATTAGGCACAACACAAACTAGAGCTGAAACTATTAGCCAGTTAATTATGACAGAAGATTGTTTGGCACCTTGGTCATCTGTTTTTCAATGGTAGCTATTTTTTATGTAAAAGTTTAAAAATAAATAAATAATAATCATAGACCTTTGTTTTTGTTGAGCAGACAAACTATTTGAATATGTTAATGTAGGCTTTAGAAAACTAAAGCTGTGTTTCAAAAATAATAATTATTTGATAACTTGCCTTACATTTTTGTTTACATTGTTATTTTCCTATAAAGACTAACCTATTTCCATGTGCTGCACAGCTAAGAATTTTGACTTTCCATTTACAACAAATATTTATTAATTAATTTTACATTAATACTTAACTTAGACCACACTTTTTTTCCCAAAGGTGAAGGTTTAGTGTGAGAGCTAGCTTAGCAGAAAGTGAGCACACCACTGTATTAACTGTAATTAGTAATTACAACATATGGAAATAAATATTAAAAACATATTAAATGTAAATGTTGTAATGTCATATAGTGTTTTTGGTGACAAAAGAAATGTCCCCACAATAATTTACAAACATAGCGGTTCAACAGTCATAGACACGATATATAAAGGATTGTAGATATCATTTTGATATAGCTATATACACAGATGTAGATGTGAATAGGTAAAAAGTAACGGCAGACATTAAGTCTAAAACATAATAATGAAACAAACGTAGAGCAAACACACCACAGATGGTGCTGTGAACTGTCTCACGCTGCATGCACAGTTAATCATGTGTCATGTGAGATTTGCACTACAGGCAACACGAAACCCACACAAAAGATTCAACCAGGAGCCACTGAGGAGATTAAAAGTTTGTGTTATGGGTAGGAATGACCATGTGGGTTTGTGTGTGCACACAAATACAGGAGAGTGGGGTGTGTTATTTTTCATTCAGACGTGGTAGGACACTAGATGAGGAAAAAGTCATAAGTCACAGTTGTTGACGTTTCCACCTTCTACAGGAAGTGATGACTTCCGGCTGCTGTGTGGTAGTTCATCACACACACATCGCACATACAGCTTCCCTATCTTACACTCTGCATACTAGCTTAGAAGGCAGGAGTTGATGGTTGTCAAATATTAGCATCATTATGTCAAATCAAAGTGAGTCCAGCAGCATGGGAGACAATCGACTGCAGCCACCTGAGCAGGTATGGACCACAATGCACTTCAGCAGATAGACATATCTACAAAATTCTCAATATTTGTTTAATTCTGGCTCGCTAGTTACTAACCACCTACTTTACATGGTGATGGGGTGATAACCAAACTGTTGATGCAGTCAAATGTCTTTACTGTTATTCTTTCTGTTTCTTTGGTTTTGTCCTTATTCCTCCACATGCTTGATTGTGTAAAATTTCTTTCGTATTTCCTTCGTAAAACCTGAAAAAAAGCCCTGCTTAACCTAAAAATGCCAATGACTAACAACAGCGTTGAATATTCCACCCAAACACTTAGTCATGTTGTTCAAATGGCTATTTAAACATGCTGTGACGATGATTCATAACCGCTTTGTATGAATAGATCAGATGAATATAGGATACAGCCATGTGGTGTGTTTACACATATATAGTATTTGTTGGAAGATTCGGTTATTTGGAATGTTAATTAAACTGTGTTTTGAGCCACTCTAAATATTCAGAGGTTGGTGTATAACACACAGTTGTGTTATGCGTGAGTGTGCATGTGTGGTGGTTGGGTAGAGTTCTATTTGCATACTTTTTTTTAAGATGGGTCACTAGTGATTCCCTTTCAGGTGATTTTCCTGGTTTGAATATTTAATATTGCTTCACTTTTGTCTGCAAGTAAGTTTCATTATCAGCAATAGAGGAAGTCTCTTACACACAGGCCTTATCAGACCTCAAAATGTATGTTTTTCTTGAGCCCAGCACTGCTATTACTTGCTACTTGCTACTTACTTGTTTAAGTACCAGTCTGTTTCTGCTGAATTATTATTTTGACATCATTAGTAGTAGCCTATTTTAACAATCTTCTGTTTTTCAGGAACATGGCTTTACAAGACTCAGACAGGTAAAAAACACATCAGATCCTAGTTGTATTCTTCTTTTTCCAAGTTATATTTTATTTGGCAACCACTTTGACTTACAAGAACTAAATTTAGAACAAATAGAAGCAAGAATCATCCATAACCAGAGCTTTTAAACACATTTCTGAAAGTATGTCCAGTGCTGATCCTCTCTGAGGATCCTCTGTGGAGATTACTTAGCATGCAAACATGTTTGCAGTGACATTAACATGCTAATTTTAGCATGTCTAATGTTCACTGTGCTAATTTGTTAAATATAGCCATGAGTCATGGGGAAGTCATTAATTTTGCATGTACAGTATTTGGTCATGATCCAAAGTTTGGACAAATTAAAACTTTGACCTGATTATGGTGCTAGAGTCAGGAAGTCATCAATGTTTTAACATTTTGATAATTGATGATTTTGATTTTGATAAAATTTCATGGAATTTTCAGTCAATGCCTTGTGTTAACCACATGGTGCAGTTTGAGAAAAAAATAGGGGAACACCACCGTCATCAGGATTCAACATCTGACAACCATGAAAATTACTGACAACTTACAACACCAATCCATAAAGTAGAAGAGAAAACTTGAAATGTTAGTAGGATTCATGCTCTGGGTATTATTATGAATATTTGTAGAAATCACAAATATTTTATTGCAATATAACACTTTATGTCACCTCGACAAAGTAGTGATCTGATCAAGTGCAGAGAATCACACACTAGCATGGCTAAAAAAACTATTAGAAATATATATTCACCCTTAAGCATTATTTGAAAATAGTAAGTACAAGTGCTAAATGTGCTAAAGTGCAACAACCTAAAGTCTATTTCTGTATTTTTCTTGTCAGTATTCACCAGGTCATGTGCGTAAACTGGGATTGACGAGGAAATTGCGAGACAGGAGGGTAGGTGATGCCACATGACATTTAAACACATCACATTTAACTTTAGACAGTACCGTGAAAAGTATTTTTTTGTTTGTTTGTTTATTTGTTTGTTTGTTTTTTTGCATATTTGTCACACTTAAATAATTCAGATCATCAAACTAATTTTAATATTACACAAAGATAACTTTTTAAAGTTTTTAAATAATTTCATTTATTAAGGAAAGAAGCCTCCAAACCTGTGTGGTTCTATGTGAAGAAATAATCGTCCCCTAAATGCAATTACCAGTTGTTCCACCCTTGGTTCCCACACGAGTGCAAACAAGCATTTGCAATAAGTGGCAAAGAGTTATTTACTTCTTCTTTGCAGAATAGTTTTAACTCAACCACATTGGAGGGTTTTTCGAGCATGAACAGCCTGTTGAAGGTCAGGCCACAGCATCTTAATGGGATTTAAGTCTGGACTTTGACTAGACCAATCCAAAACCTTAACCTAGTTTTTTGTCATTGTTTTTTGAGCCATTCCGAGGAAGACTTGCTGGTGTGTTTCAGATCAGTGTCCTGCTGCATAACCCAAGCACACTTGATTTTGAGGTCACTATCTGATGGCTGGACATTCTCCTTCAGGATTTTCTGGTAGAGGGCAGAGTTCATGGTTCTATCAAGTCGCCCAGATCCTGAAGCTGACCATCACACTGAGAGACATGCCTTTGTGTTCCTTTTTGGTCAGCTGTGGCTTTCACGTTGGAACTCTCCCATGGATGCTGTTTTTGCTAAGTCTCTTTCATATTGTTGAATCATAAACACTGATCTTAACTGTGGCAAGTCAGGCCTGCAGTTCTTAAGATGTTATTCTGTGTTCTATTTTGACCTCCTAGGAGAATTGTCATTGTGCTTTTGGAGTCATTTTGGTCGTCCGGCCACTGCTGGGAAGGTTTACCACTCTTTCAAGTTTTCTTCATTTGTGGATAATGTCTCTTACTGTGGTTCGCTGGAGTCCCAAAGCTTTAGAAATGGCTTTGGAATCCTTTACAGACTAGTACATGTCAGTTACTTTGTTTCGTATGTGTTCTTCAATGTATTTAGATTGCAGCAAGTGATTTCTTGATCTCGGGTGCGGCAAGTGACATTAAACTCAGGTTTCCAAAAAGTGTGGTAAATCACAGTTCATTCATGATTTTGCTAGGTTACCTTTTCACATATAACCAGGCAGGCTTTTTTATTACACGGGCTATTTTTGTGTAGTATAAAAAAATTGTTTTATGATCTGAATCATTTATGTGTGAGAAAAAAAAAAACAGGAAATGGGTAAATACTTTTTCACAACACTGTTATATCTTGATTTTCCACGTCTTAAAAAGAATCATAAATCATCTGTGCCACATTTTAGGACTTTAAGGAAGATGAGAATCCAGAAGAGAAAGCACGAAGACACAAGGAGCAGGAGGTATCATTAATGTGATTACTTTTACATTAGATGTTTCTTTTTTTTTACCAATGTCTCATTTTGTTTATTTCTGTTAAAGCTGAAACCTCTGTATAAGGAGCTGTTGTATACCATTGCTCACAAAATGGGTAAGCCTTCAACAACTGAGGTCTTCACAGACAGCCAGCTTTACCAGTACACCAAGGAGGTAAGCTCGCCAGTTTCACACTTAGCATAACACAAATCTGTTATTGTGTTGGTGTTTGACTGTTCTGTCCTACGTCCCAGGCTTTCGCTATGACAGAGTCAGAGCACAACGGTCTGATGGAGAAAGTACAGAGCACAGAGGTGAGAAAGGAAGTCAGCATATTTTTTCCAGCAAATGCGCAGATAGAGACCCCTCATATTTATTTATAGCATTCACATCAGCAATCAGATCTTTCTATCACTTTCAGTTTACCGAAATCAGAAATGGTGTCATAAGCACATTTCAGGCATCAGTAAATTACAAGTATCTAACTGTCTGACTCTTACAGCCCCCTGTATACTGCCTGATGGCCACTGTGAAGGAAGCAAAGGGAATCCTGGGAAAAGATGTCAGTGGTGAGTTCTTCTGTTACCTCTGTTGGGCAAACTGGGAAGCATATTAAAGTACTCTTTTTTGGTAGTTACAGTTTGCTAAATAAGTAAACATTTAATCATGGTCCCCAAAGGATGAACCTTAGCTACTTTGGTTTCCTAACTGTTCATGTAAAGCCACCAGCAGAGTTTTCTCCAAAAAGTCACTTGAGAAACTGAAGCTCTAACATTTCAAATAGACCATAAAGCAGGTTAACATTTATTCACGTCTAAACAATGACAGAAGACAGCCATGCAGTGCAGTTAATGAATTTGCAATAACTATTAGATGGAATTTCATTAAAAACCATATGACATGGAATAACTTGGAATATGTAATGACTTGACTTTCATGTCATAGCCATCTGCTAACATTACTAACATGGCCGTAGGAACAAGACGTGAGAACACTCACTTAGAAATTTCCTCCCAGAACATCCATCCATCTATTTTCTTTACTGCTTAGTCCCCGTAGGGGTCGCAGGCGTGCTGGAGCCTATCCCAGCTATTATCTGTGTGAGAAGCATGGTCAGGTTGACAGGCAGTCAACCTGACTGCATGTTTTTGGACTGTGGGGGGAAGCCAGAGTGCCCGTAGAGAACCCACGCAAACACGGGGAGAACATGCAGACTCCAGGGTGCCCTACTAGAACAATAACGCTGTATTTCTACCAGTACTGAATCAGTTTTACTATGTTATTGTACACCTTCATAGTAAAATTTCGTGTTTTATGTGACTTTCAGTTCTCATATGGACTTTCACATCTTGTCAATCACGTCCTGTTTTGTAACCACCTTGTTATCTCTTATAATGGAAAATAGATTTTACTTTTCACCTTGCTTCACCACAGAACTGTCTGTTTGAACAGGTTTCAGCGACCCATACTGCCTGTTGACCATACTAGAGGAAGAAGAAGAGAATCGGACCCGCCAGTCTAGAACCAAACCCTCTAAATATGTTGTAAAGGACGCTGTGTCGGGTGACAAAATTTACCAGACAGACATAAAGAAGCAGACTCTGAACCCTATCTGGAACCAAACCTTTATACTGTGAGTATGCATTTCCGATCGTTTCAGATTAGTCAGATTGAAAGTAGCATTACTTACTTTTTCATTCCTTTTTTCAGAGAGTTTGGATATGTTGCTGGAGCCAGCTTCCATCTTGAGATGTGGTAAGTAAAACAACCATAGTTCTACTTAGTAGTTCTGGTTTAAAATAATATTTTTTACATTGACCTTTATTGTGCCACTTTTGATTTAGGGATAAAGACGAAGAGGTGTCACTCACTCAGAAACTAGAGGAGATCAAAACCAACCTTAGCAGTCTGAGAAGGTATTACATCCTCTCCGTGCCTCCTACACAAACAGTTTACTAAGTTGCAAGGCTGCTCAACATATCTAATTGTATTGTTTAGGATGATCAAGGACGCCAAAAAGGAGAAAGGCACAGATGACTTCTTGGGAAACGTTGTCTTAAAACTACAGGTAGTAAATGTATAGTTGTTATTGTACTCTCCACTGTCTTTGTAGTCCAATACCAATTTCTATCATGTTACTTTAGGATCTCCACTGTACAGAGGACAACTGGTATGATTTGCAACCCAGAACAGAGACGTATCCTGATCGTGGCCAGTGTCACCTGAATCTCAAGTTCATCCATAAAGCAGTAAGAAAATGCATTCTGAAACATATTCTGTAGTGGATTTTATACAGTGTAACGATAATGCATTACAGAAATATGTCAATATCCAATAAAAATTTGCACTCCAGTGATAAAATAAATGAAATGTCAGAGGCTGGTCTGGTTTTCCAAGACTGAACCTGCTGAAGGTTTTATTATTTTAAGACTGGGTGTGTGTTTTGTGACTTACAGAGAGATGGGACACTAAGTGCTGGTCGTAGCGCTTACACCAACTACTGTGGCATCTTGCAGCAGTTTGTTCAAGCTTACATTTCCAAGCAACAGGTAAAAGATAAGCTCATGTCTTAAAATCCGTTGTAAGTTTCATTCCTGTTAATTCACTGTCTTTTTTCCATCTCTCTCAGAGCTCTGCTCCATGGAAAGGAGCGTTGTGTGGGGAGGCTCAGACGCTGCTCGAGCTTTACGCCACACAGAACGACCTCTCGCCTTTTCTTCAGGACCTGGCGTAAGCATTAACATTGAGATTCACATTTTAAAAATTCAGATTTATAGGCCTACAAAGGATAACACTGTTGTTCATACATAGTTTATAGTGTTATATAGTGTATATAGTGTTATTTCCCTGGGAGTGGATGATATTTTAATAGTATCCTTTGTGTGA
This sequence comes from Helostoma temminkii, assembly GCA_900302695.1. Taxonomy (NCBI): domain Eukaryota; kingdom Metazoa; phylum Chordata; class Actinopteri; order Anabantiformes; family Helostomatidae; genus Helostoma; species Helostoma temminkii. The sequence goes on from OMLM01012827.1 coordinate 34,485, forward strand.
TATAAATTGTTCATATCACTTTCTTCATCCAGTTAACTATTTCTACTAATCTTTGCTTTAACGTGTCTTGAAATGTATCTACAAGTTGTTTGAAGTCCACATACAGTATGGCAAAGTGTTTGCTTTTTGTCTACTTTTGACTAAGTGAAGTGAAGGAGTATAAATCTTTCATTCTTGATTTTAGTCATATTGTCCAGCTCTGTGTTACCACTGTAATGTGTGTGTGTGTGTGTGTGTGTGTGTGTGTGTCATGCCTTGCCTTTCTGTTGCACTTCTGAATACATTCGTGGATGTTTGCACCCCTGACAGGAAGTGGGTAGCTTACAGTAAGCTGTACCAGAATCTAGAGGTGGACTCGTCTGTGCTTTTCCAGCAGCTCACCAGTATAGAGTACCACTGGCATCAGCAGGAGCTTCCATACCAACAGGTACGACTGCTCCACTTCCTGGAAATTGTTGAAAGTACTGTGCTTAAATATAATTTTGACATACCTGTATTTTAATGGAGTACTGAATTTCAGTTTTTCCAGTTTATACTTACAGTATGTTCTAATGCATTTCATCAAATAATTTAAAATAACTTATCAATAAGAGATCATACGTTTTAACTCTACTATATTTTTTATGTTTGCAGATGGAGGTTGTTACAAACAAAACATAAAATATCACCAATAATTATAGACTACACTATCAAACAATATAGAAATTAGTTGAGACTTAGCTGCCTAAGCGAAATATCATAACATTGAAATGATGCTCACACATCCCTGTTTCAAGTATTTGGTAGTTATGAAGACTACTTTTAATATGGAAAAGTAAAAATTCTTATTAAGTCTTATTACTTACTAATAACTGTTTTATTGATACTTTTACTAAAGCTAATGATCTGAATACACTTATTACTATACATGACAGACATAATGTTATGTCATTCGATATTTAAACACAGATCAGGTTTGACAAAAGTGCTGCACTTTCTTAACAGAAACAGGAACTCGGGGACTCTCTTCATGGTTTCCTGCAGTACGGACTGTGTTTGGTGGCCAAATACAGAGACATCTTCCCCCCAACACCCAAGGCTACTCCAAAACTACACACACTACTCAGGTACAGCCTGTTGAATATGTTTATATAAAGTATCTTGGGAGGTTTGACCCTGTGTAATTATGTAATAAGCTAAAAATAAATAAATACGTATGTTTATATTCCCCATTCTTTACACTGTTAATCCTGATGACAGCTCTGTACACTGTCGGAAGTAACTTAATCAGCGTCAGAACTAATCACCTGGTATTGAATTAACACGTGTCTTTTTAAAAGTTAACTCGGGGCATGTCTTTTCTTCTTGATGTGTTTAAGATAATGCTGGTATGTAGCAAATAACCCTATGTGCCTGTAGAATAGACCGTATTATGGCATCAAAAGCTCCATGCTCTAAAGAGAAATGATGATTCATTATAAAAAAAAACACAAACCCAAATATTGTGATGAAACTGGCACCCATCATGAAAATCCCAGGATAAGAAGACTAAGAGTTTCATCTACTGCTCAGTTGCAGAAGATAAGTTCATTAGCATTAGTAGAATCTGAAATCGCCACATAACAGCAACCCAGAGTCCAAGACAAGTATAAGAAGCATCTCAGCAGACTGCATGATTTAGAGATTTATGGTTGAATTGCTGGAAAGAAGCCACAACAAAGGGAGACCAGGTTACACCAAGGCTATATTACCAGGATAGGATGTGCTGATTAGATAAGCTAAGATGCGATGATTCGCACCAGATCTCAAGACTGTTGGAAAAACAGTGTGTGAATCTGTCATCGAAGAATAAAAAGGCTTATTTTAAATTCTAAAACTGACCAATCCATTTTGCCATATTTACACCCATATGTGTTATATCATTGTAGACTACATAGAAACGTGTGTCCAAACTTTTTCACTGGCATTGTCATTTCTGTCTGTTGCAATCAAAAGCATAGATGAAGCATTGTGGGGTTTTTTTTTCAGGATCTTGGTCCAGATCTGTAAGACTCGGGCATTTCAGAAACTGAACCCAGCTCAGTTTGACTTGCATTATGAGGTCACTGATGCCATACAGGTCAGTAATCATGTTAAAGAGATCATTATATAGTGGCTGTGTATACTTTAACAGGTCCTTAGTTACTTATGATATGAGGTTTTCCATCAGACAGGAACACAGGAGTGGTTTACCATCAAAAAGGGTTTGCATCAGCCAATGACTAAGGTAAAGAGATTGTGAATGGATTTTTAGATGTTATCAGATTCCTTTTTATTTCATGGTCCTCTCGTTTTAATAACCTCATGTTTTCGCACCACGCTGACACACAGGACTTGTCAGAGATTGTGAACGCCCTCTCCAGTTTGATACGGGAGGTGCAGGAAGACATTAAAAACAACAAAGATGTGTGGAACAGGGTATTTGTCAGGTAAGCTATGACAAATCCAACCTGCTGTATATTTTGAATGTAAGTGTTCTAGCAGGAATTAAATGTCAAAGCTGCATCCAAAATACACAAGCAAACCAAATAATATCTGTGTTTTTTCTTGATCATTTAGTGCTGTACAGGTGGATGTGTTCACTGTTGTCTATCACAGTTTTGACTCCTTGGTAAGTGACTAACAGAAGTGTTTGAGGGTAAGTGTTTGATTTTTCTTGGCAAACTTGACAACACTTTTACCTCCTCTTCTCTCCTCCATAGCTGGCAAGAGAAGTGAGGGAAACCTTATCTTTGATAGAGGGTCAGATGGAGCAGCCTCTGGCCAACAGCCTGTTCCCTGTTTACCTGAGCCTGCAGGCTATTCACAAAGACAAGGCTTTCTTACAGAAAAGGTCAGACATTATTCTCACACAACAGTGATTTGCAAACTTTCTTTGTTTAATTGAAGCAGAAGATCAGGAGTTTCTCTGGTCTTTCAGGGGACTACTTGAGCTGACAAACTTTCACGAGGGCTTCAGAGAGGCTCTGCCTTACTGGCTCAACCAGGCATTCAGCACCACACAGGACAGGGTGGAGAGGGCTGTGCAGGTGGATGAGGTATGTTTTTATTCATTCATCCATTATTTATGATTATTATGGACATTTCCTAGAGAATCCTATCATTACATGTTTCAAACTCCTCTGCTCTTAGCTCCAGCCGCTGCAGACAGGTGCAGTGCCAATAAAACACAGCTCCTCAGCAGTGGACCTGGTGGCGTGTATCCAACCTATCTGCCAGCTGTGGGAACAGCTGTCCTGGCCTGACCCAGAGGAGGCCTTCATGCTCATGGTTAAGCTCACTGAGGTATAGTATTCTGCCATTGACATGGTCTTTATCTGAAGCTTTATCTGATGCTGATGCTACGCTAATGTTTAGACTGTTGACTGTGGTTGTATCTCTCCTTACTGTGCATTTCCAGGATGTGTGTAAGATTGTTGTGAACTACTGTCACACACTGAAAGGGCGCGTCAGGGTGCTGTCAGAGAACTCTGACCATGGCAGTGCAATCAACATGGTAAGGACATTAGCAAGGAGAAAAGACTTCAATGACTTGTAATAATACATTATACAGAAGAATGTCAAATCTCTTCTGTCTTTGCAGTTATGTGTGGTAGTGAATGACCTGGAACACCTAAGGTCTGTGCTGACAAGACTTCCTACACAATTGAACTGGGCAGGGCTTCGAGATCGGACACAAAATGTCATAGGGGAAAGCCAGTTCCACAACACGCTGCCTTCACAGCTTCAGCAAACTCAGGCAACCCTTAGCCGAGAGATCCGCTCTGCTTTAGACACTCTTGGTAAAAAGGTGTGTATGTGCGAGTGTCGCTAAAAACTGTATCAAGAATCAAAAGAGATTGTAACACAGAGACTGCTTTTGAAAAGAAATCACACTTATTAAAATATACAGTATATGATAGATTAATACTTAAAAATCTAAATCATCTTTTATGTCTCTCTAGCTGAATACTGACATTGAGACTCATGTCAAAAGCATGTCAACCAGGCGAAGGATTCCCTCCAAGTCCACAGAGGATGTAAGTGACCATCAGTGACCACTTTAACACCAACGCTGATGCCTGCTTGTTTCATATTCAGACCTTTTTCTGTTGTAGGCTGCAGCCCCACTGATGCGCTACCTGGAGCAAGAGCTGCAGTATATGAATGAAAACCTGGTTCAAGAGAACTTCAACAGGTACAATGATTATCACTACTACAGCAAGATTCCTGTCTTTATTTGATGGCTTTAGTTTGATTCAGTCAAACTATTCCGTCATTACATTGTTCCGCTTCTTTTCCTTCTGTGTCCAGTCTCCTAACTCCTCTGTGGAATAACTCAGTGAAGATCCTCTATCAGGTGGCTACTCAGCATCCACAACAAGAAGGGCTCATGGTGTTCTGTCAGAGACTGCTCTATACACTACAGGTTGGTACTCAGCCACGTGGTTAACTTGAGTAAGTGAACACTCCTTTTACAGTGAACGCGTCAGCTCGGACAAGCTTGACCTGTGAAATGATTTTAAAATTCACATTTAGCTGATCACACTGTCCTTAATTATTACTATTACTATTTAGTTTCACCCAATCACATAGTCTTAAATAGTCATAAGAATCAAAGCTTAAAACGTGTTGAATTCTTCAAATTATCATTTGCCGTGATTCCTCACCAGTCCTTACAAAACTACCGGTAATAGGGAAATTTTAGTTAATAGGGGAAGAAAGAGACATGAAACGTCTCTGGTTCGAGGCAAAATGATTGTAGTCATGGCTGGTGTTTGACACTGGGCAATGGAGACCTCAAGGGATGACAATGTTTTGGACTTTTGTCCAGACTGAAAAACCTCAACAGTTATTGAATAGTTTGCAATAGAGTCTTGTAAATAGTGTAAAGACCTTTATGTCTCCAAATGGTGACCAAATACTGGCTGAGGTGCTAGCATGGCTGCGGTTTGTCTGATTTGTTCATTTTATTAATGTCTGCCAACAACCACAGCTTAAAGTTACACAAAAATGTGTGTATTTCAGTGCCTAGAGCAGTGCTTCCATGCAGAGGGAAATGGACTCCCTCTGAATACACTCCACTCTGATGAATACAAGGTGAGAAGGTTTTCATTTCTTTGAATATTAATTTCTTGTTTCTTCTTCAGAACAAATGGGAAACATTAAAAAACACGCCGTTTACAACAAAACTTCTCTATCTGTCTGTCCAGACTCTCAAAGCTCACCTGACTCACAACTCTCTGAGCAGCAGGGAGCTCATGCAGAAGTTCTTTGACAGGAAAATAAAAGAGCAGGTAAGAGTGACACCTGTTGTATGTGTGGAAACTCGTGCTAATCCATATGTTTAAACGTCCTGTTTCTCCTACGTGCACGACAGCATGTGTACAGCGGGGAGAAGTACGGTGCAGTCACCCTCCTCGCATCCTACAGGAGATCGGACCAAAGACTCAGAGTTGAGGTTCTTAATGCAGTCAACCTTTTACCAATGGACTCTAATGGTGAGACTGTGTAGAACAATTACAGCCCCATATATACTGTGCATAAAGAAAACCACACTGCTATGTAATATTTCCTGATCACCTAATGCTTTTCCAGGTTTCAGCGATCCGTTTGTGCAGCTTTGTCTGGAGCCTAACCACATTTTTCCTGAGGTAGAGCTTCGCTGCACTCAGATCAAAAACTGTGACCTCAATCCTCTTTTTGACGAAGCATTTGAATTGTAAGTTGTTGGTGTGATACTGCGCGACATTTTTTTTCAGGTGTCAGTTTGGGCTTTCTTTAATTGTTTTTGACTGTTTTATATCATAGCCTGGTTTCCCTAGAACAGTGCAAGGCTGAAGGCGCTTGCCTGGTGGTGACTGTTCTGGACCATGACACCTTAAGGGCAGATGATTTTGAAGGTGAGGCCTTCCTGGGCCTCAGGTCCATACCAGGAGTTGGTGGAGGGAAGGAAGAAGATGGAGTCACCTTACAGTTTGACATCACCCCTGCTCAGATACGCCTACCTCTGATGCATCCTAAACCTAACGGTATGTCACGGTTATTGGTGTTTCATTTAACATGGATTAAGTATCAAATATGCTAAATGAAAACACAAAATGATACAAACATGCAACCGAATATAACAGCAAATTTGTGTTAAAGCTGCATTTACCAATATATTAAAATAATCCATAGGTCAATTTGCAAAGATCTGATTGTGTAAGGGCTCACTATAGTGAAGATACACACACACACACTGTCAGCAGCTCTTGGCTCTATGTAACCTTTTAGTGTCTTTTAGCTCATTGTTTTGGTATGATGCCCTATTCCATTATAGTTTTGGTGCAGCCAAAAATTAACTGATTTGGAGCAAACCATAATAAACAGTTAGCTGGTACACTGTGTTCAACACATATTTATGAATTTGTAAGTATACATGGCCCTCAAAGTCAAGTCCCAGACTAGGATTTAATTAGGAAAATTGTGATTAGAGACGGAGTCACAATTGTAAGGGATTGATCTTAGGACTTTCATTATTTGTTCTGTCACTATTTTTTGTACTAGTTTTTTATTGTGAATTCAATCATGGCCATATGCCCTATATCTTTCCCAAAACTCACTCACCCTTTGTAGGTATAAAATTTTGGTGAGTTACCTTTGTTTTTATAGTGTGTTTTTTCCAATCTATTTGTACTTTTAAAGACATTTAACACTGCTGGTTTAAGGTTTCAAATAGCTTCAGTATCACTGCACAAACAGCGGACAAATGAGTTGGATGTTCTTGTGTTCATTTTCCAGAGGACAGCATTCTGAGGCTACTGGAGTCCAGGAAAGGAGAGCGGGAGACTCAGGCCTTCATAAGGAAACGAAGACAGAGAGAGAAACAGTCGCAGGAAGGGATTCAACTGTAATAAACATACAGAAACAACTTCCTCCAAAAATATACAATTTGTTTTAATGATCTGTACCAAAAACAAAGGAAAATCCACTCAGAAGAAAACACTGATGTTGGATGAGCTGTGTGTGGACAATATGCTGAAGATGAGTTTTATCAGTGACCATCACAGTGATTATGAACATACCTGCATTTTTAAACCTTACACACCTTCACATGTCTGCTTCATGATGCTGATGATGCCTAATCAGTGCAAGAGATAAGTATGACATCACACACACATTTACACTGTGAAATGTCAAAGTTTACTACAAATGTAAAAATTTTGGCAGAGAAATCTGTCACACATTGATTTTTAAACATAGCAAAAGAGCAAGTGTAATGAAAAATGTATATGTTTGAGTTAACATGAACAGCGTATATGTAAAAATTAAAAATGTTATTTCAAAGACTACACAAGTTGACTTTGTACATTGTAGATTTGATGATGTTAACATGCTTTCTCCTTCCAGTTTATGTAGAAGAATATTAGAGACCCTGAGTGCTTTAACAGAGGCCATCTGTTGGAAATTGAAACAAATACTACACATTTTTTAAATATTTTCTTAATATTGGCTATTTTACATTTATTTTGCTAAAAAAATAATAAGAAAAAAAAAAAAATCAAAATTAAAGAACAAATTTAATATAATCTAGCAAAGCGCTACCAGCACACTGGTATGACGGCCCTGATTTGGCTGTAGCAACTTAGGGTTATTGTCTGGATAAAACAAAATATGCTTTTTTTACTGTTTTCACTTAGACCTGTTGATTTTGTTAAGATGACTCATCACCCTCAGAAATCTAAATAAAAATGTGCTAAATCTGGCGTGTCCTCCATCTGTTTAGGCTGTTTTGAGTACTTCAACATCACATAACCCTACTAAAGTTGCCTCCAGACATTATAACACAACTATGCCCTTTGGATGTAACGATGTAAACACACAGCAGAATGAACCAGCATGATACTATCAACTTTAAGACCACTGTAGTTTTACACTGACATCTGTGTTGTCACAAAGCATGTACATCTCATCCATACATACTTGGATACTTCATTCTATAACATTTACAGTTACTGGGTGTACGTAAGTAGAACATGCTTAATTAAGGATTCTGTTTCACTGTATTTTATGAAGATAAAAGATTCAGGGCGTTATGATTGAAATAATCAAGAGTAACTGTCACAATTGTTGGAAAAAAAGTCCTAACTGTTTAACTTTTATATGACATATTTTGGCCGTTGTTGTAATAAGAATCCTCAGCAAATCATACTGGAGCTATCCAGAGGAAGAGGGATATGTTTTCCTAAGTGTGAGCTTTTGCTTAAAAATATATGAAAATATAATCTAGACCTGTGTAGGTATAAGTTTCATAATTAGGGTTAGCAAAGAAATAACAGTAGGTCTTTAAGTTACCTTCACAATTCAAAAACATGGGTAAAGAACAGTGTTGCTGGTCAAAAGCGATAACTAGTAAATGAGTAACACTGGAAAGATGATTAACTCTAAACTCCATATTAAGAGCTTTCATTAAGTGATCAGTGCTGAATCAGTTGGTCACTTATCAGTCAACGTCAACATAAAAGTACAAATCCAGATCAATGTTGTACTAAACGACCTCGATGTGATTTTGAGTAGCGGTTGAGATCCAAGGCTGGTATCTGTGGAATCAGAACTGACTGGTCTGGAATTGGTGGTGGTCCAACTGGGTTGTGAGGTCAAGAGAGCTGCTGCTGCTGCAGGGTTTGTTCAGGGCAGAGCGGGCACTCTGTAGACATGGAGCAGCTCTCACACTGTAGTCCATGGCCACAGGGTAGTGACACTGTGCCCTGCTCTCCACACGTCACACAGCACTGTCTCTGCTTCCTGTAAACCACCTGGACAAACACAACACAGCCCTTAAGCTATAGATAATTAAGAGGAACACACATTATGTTCACTGGGTAAAAACTACTTCATTAGAACACGCTGCTTTTCTAGGCTGCATGCAGACATGAATGAGTCTTACCTGCTCTACAGCGTGTAAGCAGCTACAGAGCTGAGCCTGCAAACTAAGGACTGACTCCAAGGGCAGTCTGTGTAGTAACTGGACTTGGTGCAGTGCTAAATGGGGGTTGTCTCCACTCCTTAAGCTCTCCAGCACCTCCTGCAGGATAGTAACCTGCCTCTGTGCCTCCTCCTCGGCATGCCTGGCTCTTTCTGCCTCCATAGCTGATCGTGCTGCATGGGCACGTGACTCCTCTGCATCTGCCTTTAGTGCAGTCCATGACTATGGGAGAAAGTAGGCAAAATACGAGAAATCCCTTGAAGAAGGTATATCTTTACCGTTTGCAGGTTGTAACAGTAACACAAATACAGCCATGAGTATGCTTACATGCGCATTATTATCCAGATGTTGACTGTCAAGTTCACAATATGACATTCAAGTGCATGGAACATGTGAAATCTGGCTGTTCATTTGGCCATATAACTGATCATGACACTATCTGGATTTTTCATTAATCAGCCACTATTTTCCTCATTATTTCCCCTCAAGGGTAAGACCAGATTTCAACCAGAAGAACATGTTTACCTGTTTAAACACATAACTAGAATTCGCTACAAATACGTAACCATGATACTAGTACACATGTAAATGTGCTTCACGTATGCATGCACAGTCTATATGCACACATGCCCCACTACCTACCTACCTGAGCTGCGTGTCTCCAACTGTGACCCCACTGCTTTAGCGTCCTGTGAGCTTCCTCCAGCTCCTGTTTGAGCCTGGGGGTCTCTGCACAGGGCCCAGAGGGAAGTAGGGTGGGGGGTGTACCAGGGGAACCCTGGGCTGATGGGAAGTGCTCCCAGATGTTAGTGCTCATACCATTCAGACCTACAACGAAAAGACTCAATATTATCAAAATCATCTCTCACTAGTCAACTTAATGTCTTTATTTAAGTTCCACAAACCTAACGAGCTGTGAGATGGCCCCAGGAAGGTGCTACTCTCTGACTGGCCAGGCTGTGACAGGTGAGCAGAAAAGAAAGGTGATGTGTGCGGTCTGATTGGAGGTGATGGTGAAGGGGAGCTAAAAGGCGCAGAGCTGCTGAAAGATCCTGGAATGTTTACTGGAGCAGAACTCTGAAGCTGGCTGCCTCCTTTAAAGACAAACACATAATTTGTGTGTTTACACATATTACTAGATAGCGTGAATCGTATGTAATTGTGTATCCTTATGCTTGTGTCTTTGAAATACCCAGCATAACTCCCACTCTAGACAGAGCAGAGCTGCTCTCCAAACTCCTATCCAACGCCGACGCTCCAAAATCATTCAGGTCAAGATCATCTAGGGCTGATTCTGCAGAACAAACACCACCAGATCGTTTGTCAGAATTATTGTTTTTATTTCTTACTGTGGCCACTGAGGTCAACTGAAATTTTTGTACATCCTAACTTACCTACAACAGACTCCACAGTTTCACTGGTGGGATAAAAGGGCAGGGCATTAGCGTTCATGCCTGAAGAGATGCCAGACCCCAGCGTTCCTAGAGGGGCAGGGCTGGGTGGAGTGGCAGCTAGACTGGACGGGATGCTGGAGGACAGACTCAGAGGGCTGCCCACCGGTAGAAACACTAACAAGTCCTGAAGAAGAGAGAATGTGGTTTTAAAAAAAGGCTACTCTACTGTGTCCTTGCAGCTTAATTATACTGCTGTGCGAAAAATATGGTTTCTGACATGACTATGTAGAAAGTAAAGTTCAAGGTTTTCATTGTACCTGTTTGCTTTGTGCTGATGCTAACTCTCTGTCACGCTGCTCTAAAGCAAAACTCCGTTGTTTGGCCTGAAACCACAAAAAATGTAGGAACAACAAAACACAACATGTAGGTCGTCATTCAGCAGATGATTTTTTCTTTGCGTTATTTATTAGTATCTCATAATGCCTGTGTTCCCATGTTCCATCATCTGTCCTTCTCACCTGATCCTCGCGCTCAAATCCAGGTGCCCTGCCATACCCTTTTTCTCCTGCCCAGGGGGACAGAGGCTCAGGTCCTCCACTCGGATCTTCACACAAGGACAAAACACTACCCAGCAGCCCCTGCTCTGCTAGGCTTGATCCTGCAGACAGGGAAAAGGGGTCTGAAACAGAACCAGGCACTGGCCCCATGTTGTGTCCACGGGGACTTGACGAAACCTCCTGGGCGCAAAGAGGGTCTGGAGGTCTGGGTGGTGGAGGGGAGCTGGGGGTGGGAAATGGTGATTCCTCTGGAGCAAAGGGCTCTGGGTAAATTATAAGAAATTATAAAATAAGAAATAGAATATTACACTGCAAACAGAATCATGACACTTATGTGGAGAAGTGCTTAGATATGTGTTGTAGGAACTTACTTTCAACATGAGCAAAGGCACAGAAGGGCCCTCTGGGACAGCTGCCGCTCTGCTGCATGTCATTACACTTTGTGGATTTATAGATCTGGAAAAAAACACATGAAAAAACAGAACACATTTAATTTCATCTCCTGTGATTTGTGGTTAGATTCTGAAAGATGTCAGTTGCAAGAGTCAAACCTCTGGGTGAAACTGTTGTTCTGTTCTCGTGTGACAGTACTGACATCCCTCTGCCCCCTCACATTTACTGGGATCTCCCCATTCCTCACTCTGTTTAACAGATGGACACGGCAACGCTCTGTGGCAAAAACACATGGTTATCGTCTTCAACATAGTCACAACGGAACGACAACATCTCTTTTTTTTTCACACAATGTCATAGCGCACCTGTATTTGTGCTTGTGTGGGCTGCGCCTCCTGTCTTTGCTGTTATGGTAATATGGACAGGCATAGCCTTGACGGCACAGACGAGGTGGTTTCTTACAGAGCTCCGTCTTATAGTGCGACAACACGTAGTTGTTGTCTGAAAAGTGACAGTAAAGCAGACATAGTGTGGGCTGGTTTAGATGCATCAAAAAGATATTTGACATGATGATTATCAATCAAGCTGGCAGCATACTGGATTAAATTAGCAATTGTTGATTTACCTTGCCAGCGTGGTTCCTCACTTAGGATCTTTTCTATGAGGGCGGTACTTGCTGCCTGCCCTGATTGCCCATCTCCTCCACCTCCCTCTGAGGCTCCTGAGCCTCCCTGAGAGTCCATCACCTGCACCTCTCTGCAAAATCCAAAGCATAAGCTCACACACACAGGGGATCAACTGTTACATTTACATTTAGTCATTTGGCAGACGCTTTTATCCAAAACGACTTACAAGTGAGGTACAAAACAAGCAAAACTCTAAGTCAAGGAGAAAAACTAAAGCAAAGCAAAGCACTATCAGAAAAAGTGTGTTTGTTTAATGAGATATGAGTGCAATTTTTTTTTTAAATAAGAAAGTGCATTTTAAGTGCAAAGAAAGTTACAGAAAAGTTCTGTCATCATCAGTTTTTGAATTTTGGGAGGAAAGTTGCTGATCGTGTAGAGTTGGATAGTTCACTCCACCATTGTGGGACCACAGAGCTGAAGAGCAACTGTTCACTGATGTATGTCAAGTTCTTACCTGATATCATAAACTGGGCTTCGTAGGTCATGTGATCCGTGTGCAAAAGCACAGTGGGAGCCGTTTTTGGTGCAGTGGCCCTTTGCATCAGTTTCATGGATACACGATCCTGTCTTGTAGTAGCGGAGGTGGTATCTGCGTTCTGTGTCACCTGCTGTACGGTGTAGAAATGGGCACCTGGAACAAAAATTATTATCATATTCAAAAAACAGACAAAATATAAAAAACATGCAGTTCTTTTAAAGTAAACATGTACAAACTGTATATTATGGTTACAAACTTTACACTCTATACTCTAATTATTATTTTCAATGTGGATTGGCTCATTATGTTAGAATGTATAAAAGTTGTGAAACGTACCTATCACAACTTTACAGAACAAATAAGTTATCAGAGTTAATATTCTTCCCATTTGCTAATAAATTATTCAGATTAAATATAAAGGGCAGAGAATGAAAAAGAATGATTTCAGTAAAGACTGTTGTACTGTGTATGGATAAAAAACATCTGGAAATTATTGCACAACAGTTTTACATCCTCCTGAGCCGCAGAGCTACAATCACTGTAAATGTAAGGTATAAAATAACCAGACAGGTGGATGTATGATGGTAGCCATGTTGAGATAAAAATTTAAACAGAAAAGTATGGATGGGTCACACGGCACCTCACTGAGTCGTTGAGTGGTTCATTAGCATGCACCAAACACCCATTTGACCACGAATCAACTTACATCCTTTACATTGTCTGTGTCTGAGTGGGTCACACAGGGGCCATCATAAGGCCCTAACGACACATTTTAGTGACCCACAGTGTGGGGCAATGGCAGCATTGGGATGCTAATGCAAACAGACTACTACCAGATCGTGCAACACACACTATTCTTCCGAGATGTTCAGTTTGACTTACAATTGCAAACAGTGTGTATTGTTAATCACTACTTCACCAGCTATCATCCAACTGAAAAAGACCCATTGTTACACAATGTCTTACACATTCTGCTGGTTCACTTGAACAATTCTGGATTTAAATGCTAAAGCCTTACAGCTAGAGATGATACGGGGACAATGCTTAAGATACTAGAGTAGTTTAACAATTTAAAGTGGTCTGAGGTGTGAGGTGATTCTTTCCATTGTACTTAACAAAAACACCCAATGCAGGAACAGTGTGTACTTTACACAAATCATCATCGTATTCCTACATACAGTGTGTGACAAGCCTTGCCATTTTAAAAAGTAACAACAACATTTCTCCTTTACAGAGCTCATTCATTGTTTATTAATAAGCCCATGATAATCAGTGCCACCATGATGTGAAGCACACTAGTTCACACTGAAATCTTAGTTTCACTCACTCATCTCCATCAGGACAGGTGCCTGTTCCCTCATCATATTTGGTACAGTAAACATCTGGGCTGTAGTTGAAGGTCCCGTCCCGTCTACGAATGGGCCTGCGGCGCCGCTGGTTCAGGAAATGCCAGTGGAAACAGGAAAAGGGCCTGTGTTGTGTACATTTATGCTGTACAAACAGGGGGCACTGCTCAGTTCTGAACTCCTTCAAATATCTGGAAGAGAGGGAACCAGTCATTTCTTGACAGTGTTAATGTCTTCTACAGTAAAGTTATTATATTTACATAAGCAAGCGTATACATATTCATATATATATAATTTGTTCACTTTTATTATTATAATTAAATGCCAGTCTAATCTCATTTTATGCTCTGCTGCTGTGAATAACCTCTCCCGCCGAAAAGTTAATCTGTTATTTTCACTCAAACTAAGATAATAACTTCTAATGCTTTCTAGAACACAACAACGCTGTTAGTGTGTAACGTTAGGCCTCTTTATCGAGACCTGCTCCAATTTATAACTAAATTATCACTGAACTAACACAATTTGGTCATTTTGAACATTAACAAAATGTTCACTCGTATACTTTAGTTGTAGTGTGGTATATGCTGCTACACGTGAGGTTGTATATACTTAACTAGCTTATCGAGCTAACTAGCTACGTACGTGTAATGTTGAGGTTTCTCGGGCTGTACGTTCAACACGGTTGCAGGAGATGTCGAGCCCCCTGCGGACGAAGAGGAAGAGGACGAGGAAGGCCCTCCCGTAATCGTCGCTGCCGAAGATGACGGGGGCTGTGAGTGTGTTTTAGACATTTTCCCGTTTTAAAGACTAACAACAAAAACCTTGTTTTTAGCTTAGTGGCTAGCTATTCTTATTAGCTTCGAAATCCGCATTCTACAGCGATACTGAGCTTGCGCAAGGCATCAGGAAGTAGTAGTAAACGGACAACCACAGACAATACGGAACTGTGGGACATGAAGTCCAAACGCAGTTTAACCAATAGCTGTGCAAATGATGAAACACTTACGAGATTAGATAAGAAATCATGACAGTTACAGATCCATAACATTTGTTTTTTAAAAACGGAAACACGGGAAAATAATGAGTGATTCGGTTAACGTTTAAGTTTTTTAATTTCTGCATCTTATTGGTTGTACTAGATGTCACTTTGAAAGTGAACCAATAAGAGTGTAGTATTGTACAGCATGACGTCACGACAAACTATAAATACCCGGCCTCAACCCCCTCCCAACACAAAGCGTTTTCGGTGGTTTCTGGTGAGGAGTTGTTGTCGACGACGGCAAGTAGCATTATTTCGGATCATCCGACATCCTAGAGGTAAATATGAATGTCTTTCTGTGTAGATCATGATTTGAGTTGTTACAGTAACATTACAGTGGTAGCTATCCGGGAAAACGGACGTCTCGACGTATATTGTTTAGGGAACATCTCGACATGCTAACATGGCGCTAGCTAAAAATAGAACAATGGAATCTCAACACTATAGTTGACGTTTCTAGCTAAACGTCATTGTTGCCTCGCTAAAGTGAAACCAACGCTACGTCTGGTAAACAAACTAAGTTTGACTACTCAACTCTCGAGGTTGGTGTTGGCTCTCTTACAAAGATGGGCTGCTGCGAGGCTAATCGTGTATAAGCTAATGGTTTAGCTGAGTCGAGGCATGTCGTCTGTGTGAGACGAGAATCTGAAAATGGCGAAGTGGCTGGACTGTTAACAGCTCTGTGTGCTGTGACACTACCGTCTCTGGTTGTGTCAACACTTGTTTTAAACAGTGACACTGTTGGTCAACTGTCGTAAACTTTAATTAATATTGACTTGGTTACATTTGGGGTTATATTGGGTGTATGCTGGCAGGTTTTCTAGGTTTATATGTACAGGCACAAACTGGCGCAAACCCGTCGCCTCCCACTGGCAACAAACATGGGGGAGGGGAGCTAAATTGTATGCTAGGCTAGCAGGTTTATCAAGCTAGCGCCACAGATGTGATTCGTTTTAGCCTTGCGGCTGTTTTTGTTTAACATTCTTCTTTTTTTGTTTTTTAGTAAGTATAAGATGGCCCGTACCAAGCAGACTGCCCGTAAATCTACTGGAGGAAAAGCTCCAAGGAAGCAGCTGGCTACCAAGGCAGCCAGGAAGAGCGCCCCGTCCACAGGAGGAGTGAAGAAGCCCCATCGCTACAGGTCTGTACAATATTGCCTTTTGTAATTTTCGAATTTTCTCATAATGGACAGTCCTCTCATTTTATATTTAAATGCAATATCTTAAAGGCCCGGAACTGTGGCTCTGAGGGAGATCCGTCGTTATCAGAAGTCCACTGAGCTGCTCATCCGCAAGCTGCCCTTCCAGCGTCTGGTGAGAGAAATTGCCCAGGATTTCAAGACTGATCTGCGCTTCCAGAGTGCTGCCATTGGAGCTCTTCAGGTAAGTGGGATGGGATGAAATCTGACTAGTGCAATGCAAGTGGATTGATTGCTGAATAGAATTTAATGTCTGTCCGTGCTCTTTAACAGGAGGCCAGTGAGGCTTACCTGGTGGGTCTCTTTGAGGACACAAACCTGTGCGCCATCCACGCCAAACGTGTCACCATCATGCCCAAAGACATCCAGCTGGCTCGTAGGATAAGGGGAGAGAGGGCCTAAGCAGCCAGTGGCAATGTTGCCAAGACATATGATCTTATTTATCGTACTTAACCATTTTTGTGGACATTTTTATTTTGGGGGATTTTTTTATAAGTTTTCTTGAATTTTGTATTTTAGAGACAATACATCAACCATTCCACATGCCTGAGTACTCTGTAGGTAGTTTGAAATGTAGTGCAGTAGTAATATCTACCTATTACATGGGTTATGTGTGTAACCACATCATCACCCCTAAAGTTCTGTGTGGGTATCAGGCTCCTTTTGGGGATGATGTTGTCTTTGAATTGTGGATGAATTCACATCTTCATGGGGGTCCAGTGTTTCTTCACCCATCCACCATTTACAACAAAATGCCAGCATGCCTTGCTCAACAGGTCTCACAGCAGTGACTACACTCTGTGACAAGGAGCATGGCAGACCCTCTATATTTTTCTGGACTGCTTTTTACATGTTTTCCAACATAAAAAAAATCTTGGCAGCTACATTTAATACTATTTATGAAAATGTTGTCACATGTCTTTCTATTAAAGGTCTTTATGAGTAGAAAGCTTTGTGTACTGTAGTTGATTAAAATGTAATTCAGACGCTGTGTATTATAAATTTATTTACAGCATAATTCAGCAACAGTTTATTATACAAACCACTCTGTATGTTTGAAGCCAGTAGCTGAAAATTGAGAAATGAGCATATCATCAAATGTGCTATAAAATGATATCTAGACAAGAGTTTACAACTCATCTGTCTTACCTATGCGACAGACGATCTCTTCGCACTCCTTGATGTTGCTGGCTCTCAGCGCTACACAACAGAAGCCTGTTGACTGAGGGGTTTCTGGGGAGTCTCTGTGAACAGAGCCAATCATATGCTTAGATGACATCTAGGTCCAGCCAATGACAACAGAGCTGTTGGTGCCTGGGTGTTACATCACCATGTCTCTATGGAGAGATGCAACCTAAACTACAGAAGGCCTAGATAACAGGGATGTGATTAAAGATCTGCCATCATTTCTTAGCACCATCAAAATCAGTGGCTGTTTTAATACGTAAATGTGAGACTTACGCCACACAGAAGGCAAACGTTGTGTAGTCGGGTTGACCAAATCTCCCTACACATGAAATCTCTGGATAATGGTGTTGAAACAGCTCCTGAGGAAAATAAGAACTTTAGAGAAATAACGAGACCTGAACATCAATACCGACAGACATCTTATGGACTTACCAGTTTGCTGTTTCTGTCGGTGCACGTCAAATGCGTTTCCTTCATATCCAAAAGCACTTCCTGCAGGACAAATGCCACTTAATACATGTTTCTAATTTGTTATCTTAACCAAATATAAAATTAAACACCTTTTATGGCCACTTGGCTCTCAGCTTTATTACCTTGCTAGGCAGGTTTTTCTGCAGCACTTGTGGAATTGCATGCTGCAGAACTTCCTTGCCTCCAAACTAAAAAAAGGCAAAAACAGATTTCAAACCACACAGAGACATGTAAAGCTATACACATGCATGGACAATTATTTAACAGATGCTAATGAGCATTTCTTTACCGTTCCTATGTTTGCTTTTCCCAAGAACTGCACAATGTACACAATCCTAATGAGAAGAGATAGGATAGTGTCTTAATGTCAAGAGGACGATTGGCAAAAAGATGTTTATCCTTAAGCGTTTGCTGAAGAACTTGCCTTCCTTCTTTGAGACACTGTGACGGAGAAGGCCTCTGGTCCTTGGTGGCTGACTGCTGGGATGGAGCAGGACCGAGTTGCAGTGTGGGGTTTTCTGTCCTCAGGGCCCGCAGGTGTTTTACAAGGGGCCGATACACAGTTCCATCATGGGCCCTCCATCGCAGGACACGAATGGACAGAGGGCACCCCTTCAACCGAGACAGAACCACACCTGCCTGGAAAAATGGATTTTCATGTACAACAACCTCTAAGGCTCCTGGGGAGATGTCAGCAAGTGTAAACAAATGTATGAGAGCAGAAAGTTTTTTTTTTTATTATGTAAACATTTATAGGGTTTGTCAAAGGTGTGACAGGTCTGTCTCATTTATTAATCTAGAGCACAAGGTGTATGATGAACCATCTGCCATTAGAAACGTCATCATGTGTATTGCACATAACTTCTATTTTACACCTGTAAATATGCTTTGGTCTTATTATGCATTCAAGAGGGCTCATGTTAAATGTGCTAATATAAAGAGTCCTGCACACACACACAAACACACACAGGTGTTTTGTTTTCTGGCTTGTTAGAGCTCTGCTGAGTTTAAGTGCAGCTATGCTGGGAACTATGTAACATCACCCTCACACTTACTGGAGCTATAGAGCTACTGTTAATGTTATTAGAAACTATTGTGCTTGTTTCACTACTACAAATCAATATATGTGCAGGAAAAATACATATTGTATGCTCCCATTCACACAGCATATCAGGATTTATCACAAACAAATGCAAAGCTGTAACTTAAACCAGCAGACCTTTATGAAAATGTCACTGGTTACCACTGAACCTTTGAAAATCTTCCTACCTGTCCACACTTGGAATTCCTCAGTGAGGTCCCACTGATCTCATCTATAACGTCACCAGGACGGACGAACTTGTCGACATCAGCCTGACCACCAGGCGTCAGGTCGAGGACAAAGACGCGCCCGCTGAGATACCTTGGAGAAGGACACAGACGGTGAGAGGTATAATTCAACAGGTGGGACAGAGCTATTTAACAGACACAAATAAAATATCTGTAGAGCAGGAGAAACAAACCTCAGCACCATCCCGACCTCTCGGCAGGGCACTACTTCATATATTTCACACACCTAAAAACATACACATACAATCAGAAATCCACTGAGTCTGAATTATATCATCTCACTAAAATGTGTGTTTTCATGTCTAAAGAAATTCTAAATAATAATCCTTTTTTTCTTACTGGTAGGACCCAGCTCTCATCCAGAAAGCTGCAATTCTGTCTTAACAGAGCAGAAGTGATTATTAGAGTTGAGTTTTTTTTGTTTTTTAAGTGAATTGTTGTATTTTGGAGCAAAGTTCTTGCGTGTGGCTTGACATTTTTTAGCATTTCTCAGCCTGAACAACGTGTTGCTCTGACCTCCATGTCCAGTTTGAACTCCATGTGACTGAGGACCAGCAGCAGAGACATGAAAGGCTCTGAAAGACAAATAACAGTGCCCTTTAAAACCTGCTGTTGGTGTTGGACTGGTTGGTGTGGTGCTGGCAAGAATTTCCTCACTTCTGCTTAAGTCATAGCATTGAGTGGAAACAATCATATCAAGTATAAAGCCTCACCCACAAATTCCTCCTTCCTGAGAATTGATATAACCGGACTGTACCACTAGAGGGGAGAAAACAGTTTTAGTCAAACCACTGTTTGGTGGACACTTTTCCCAGAGTATCTAACAGCAGCAGGGAAACGTGGGTAACACTAGAAACATGCATCACTCTCTACATATGCTGCAGTGCAATATATGTGGAGCATTTTTCTCACCTCCAGGACTCTGGGTGTGTGCAGCATGTGTGTGATGAACTGCGGCAGGAGCTTGCGGCCGAGCGCCAGTCTGAGCAGGTAACGGCCTCGGCCTTGAGCTGAGAGCAGCTTGATGCAGACTCGTGTCTGCTCCACTGCCAAGGACAGACCAGACAGCCTACACACACACACATAGAAAGAATGAGCATTAAAAAAACTGTAATGGTGCCTAATTAACTGTCTGTTAAGCTTAGAACAAAGATAAAATGTCCTTCATGTCACACTCCCTGTCAGGTAAACCAAGCATGATGTTACCTGCCACAGGCATCTTGCTGAGGAAGCTGCTCGAAGCACTGCCAGTAGTCTCTTTGTACCAGACTGAGAACTGGCTCTGGAGAGAAAGCAAACACACACACACTGTGTTGAATATGGATTTCATATAAACTGCTTCAGCTGATTTTTTCATTGTGATGTCTAAAATGTTTAACACAACCATGTGAGGTATAAACTAACATGATGTAGGTATATTAGCTTGGACTGGACTGAGAAACATCATTTAAAAAAGAAGAAAAGAAAAGAGTTGAAAATGTGTTTTTCAGCGGGTACTGACGCTGGAGCCCCTTCCTGAGGACCAGCTCGATCAGCTCACAGCAGGAGGCGAGGTGAGGGTTGGTGTCTGTCACTACCTCTGCATCCGACTGCAGGTTCAGGACGCACACTGGGATGAGACAAACATCGGTTTGCATGACAACTGGTCAAAAATACGCACCGGTCAGTTTTTTCTTAATGCAAGCTGCGTGATCGCAGCAGTGTAACATCAACACAACAGCTCAGGAAAAACAGTTTTCAGGTGCTACGTGTAGAAACAACGCTTTACTTATTTCGTCTGCGAACTGGAATGAAAACGATCTAAACAGGAGTGGACGGTGTGGTGAGCCGCGCCAAACTGGACCGAGCAATGATCAGCTGAAATTATAATATAATAAAATATAATATTTTAACGTATCTGCAGTCTGTGCTTACCTTTGAGGGCTCTGAGCAGAGGGTCTTTCGGTGCCATAGTGAGGGAGCAGCTGTGATCAGTCGCTGACGCACACGATCTCCTGTCATTTAAACACGGCGACAGGCGCTGCATGCACACTTCCGTGTGGCCTGGCCGACATACCGAGACACCTTCCCATTCCTCGGTGTCCTCGGTGACACAGGCGGACACACAGGGCGGAGAGGTGGACAGAGGGTTCAGAAGCAGAGTGGTTCATCAGTCTTTGGAACAAACACCGATAATAAAATCACCAAACCAGGTGTTTTGTAAACAACCATGCGTCTTAATAAAATGCATCAGCATATGAGTCTGTTATTGGCTGTAGTGACATCTGCTGTTCTGCTTCAAAACAAAAGAACCGGTGTAGGTTTGAAATAAGCAGAGGTATTTCAGCAATAGGTGTTTTTATATAAATTAGAACGTATAAGAAAAGGGGAACACTTTCTACATATTAATTGTCATATTTCTATACTAGCCAAATTACCCTGTCTTAAAGAAAAACACAAGCTAATAGGAGGTTGAAGCTAAACTCTGATATGACCCACTTTCTCCCTTCCAGAGCCGATCTACAACTTTTGTTTTATAAGCCTGTAATGCAAATGAACGGTCGGACCTGCAGAGGCACATGGGGCCCTTCTGGCCGTACAACACCAAGAGGACATTGGACAGCAATGAGCCCCGCCTTAGATGCTCCTCATGAAATTTTGTATAAGTGTGATAATTTTCTGCTGTGGTGGTTGTTCCATGACAGACCGCAACGGGCTATATTGATATAGATGATTTTATTTTGTTTGTTCCTGTCTCACACCGCCAGCACAACCACCACCACCACCACTACTACTACTACTACTACCACCAATAATAACAACAACAAAAAAATCAATAATAATGAGTAGGGTATTTAAGCAAATCTTTACACCTGCTGTAATAACTAATAGAAATAGCATCATTAGGCTGTACAGGTAGCTCGCACGTCTGATAAAAATTTAACAACTACAGTCAACCATCCCACCTTATGTTTTCTTTTCCAGCAGCAGAACCTTTACAGACATTAAGCCACACACACACATAACATTATAAAAACAAAGCACACAGCAGCAGACAGGTGTGTGCTGCCCTCTGGCGGCTCTCGTGTCAAACTGCAGCTGCTGGCAGATAAGAGCGCGCGCTCTGTCTGCTGCCGCAGTTGTGTGTGTGAAGCGGAGGACTGAGCTGAGCTGAGGCACCGAGTCAGACAAGAGTTGGGCTAAAATACCGCACAGGCGCCTGGAAAACTTATCCACAGAGAGGAAGATTCTCATATAACAAGGTCAGACCTTTATTATTCACAAAATGTCTATTAAACTGTATCGTCGCCGCTGGCGTAATTAGACAGTAATTAATCGCTGATGTGTTCGCCTCGGTGCTTGTTGTCCATTGTTAAGATTTGTTAACCTTTCTTGATTTAGATGAATATGATTTAACGTTTCAAAACGATGCGCGTAGTCGCCGCACATTGTAAACAATGCAGGTACATTTCAACTTTCTCTCAGTAATGACCCTGTTGTGCGGACTGTGTATTATAATGCGTTGTTTTGACGCTGACTGTCGCTCCTAATATAGAAAGTCACTACCTGTGTCTGCAGCAGTGGCACCGGTGCTAATCCTGGATTTCTTCTAATCTTCAGCTCCTCTCCACCACACGCAGCCACCTACACGCTCTGCCTCCACTGCCAAAAATAGACCCTCTATCCAACCAGGAGTGAACATGTAAACACAGGTCCTCACAATTCGACACACACCCACTACAGGGATATATTTCCACATTATTTACATAAAAATACATCATACAGATACATTCAAATCCATAGTGTATCCAGCTAATTAGCTAACAGGCTCAGTTCATGTCCTCTTGTTGTCCAGCAGGTCATGATCTCAGGGGACTAATGTTAAGATCATTTTAAATTGGCTTGAAACTCTTAATGACTTAGTGAAGCTCTCAGCTATTTAAACCATATATCTTATTCAGTCCTTGGCAAATCAATACCAGCCTCCTCTTGGCTCAGCTGCCACCTCTACATCACAGAAAGCACAGTAAATCCCCTCATCGCTTCACGCTGCCATGCAGGGGTGGACTGCTGAATCAACAGCAAACTGGTCCAACAATCCCCCGCACCCTCCGCACTGTGTTTTAAAAGTGCTCCGCGCTGCTGTCTCAGATCTCCTTGGGAATAAATTTCCAATTTCGAGGGCAGTGATTCAAATGCATCGACCCACTCGCGTCAGGAAATCCTGTTACTGTGCATTATTTTTTTTGCCAGTTTCTACATTGTTTCTGTTTTGCTGCTCAGTTTGTGGTTGTGTGTGTGTGTGTGTGTGTGTGGAGTGGGTGGCAGTTTCTGTTCCCTCTGCTATCTGTGCGTGGGTCTCCTTTGAGTCTCTCCTCCTCCTCTTCACTTAATGATTCCTCAGAGTCCTTAATAATGAGCTCTCTGAGGACCTGGGAGTGCAGAGCTGTGAACAAACTTCTGCAGTGCTTCTCTCTCGCTCTCTTTAAAAACATCCACTTTTTTACCACCTCTCATAAACCACAGATTTTTGCTCTCTCAACGATTTGTGTGGGCAAACGGAGCCCAGTCAGCTGCAGTTCAGCTCCAGCACTTGACAGAGGTGAGCACTAGCGCACTAAAGCTTTTCATTATTGTACCACAGGGCATCGGCCTCGCTCTCCAGCTGCCAGCATGATGAAGGACTGCCTGCAGTTCCTTATCGAGCCGGCCAAAAAGCTCAAAATCCGACTAAAGGTACTGCTGCACATTCCTACACTTGCTGAAAGTGCTAACTTTGTACTTCAAGTCATCAGTTTTTCCTGCTTGTCTTGTGTGTCTTTGCTCCAGGAGTCTCGTAAGCGGGTGAGACATGAGAAGAAGGAGCCGCTGGTAGAGAGTCAGCTATTTATTATGGAATTAGCTCGAGAGCTCAACAAAATTTGTCTGGTGAGCTCTGCTGTGCTCTGCTCTCATTTTTTGCTGTCACACAAACACACATTTGTGACACTCATTCGTATCCTCTTGTGTCACAGAGGTCCAACGTCCTCAGCCACATCTGGACCGGGGAGGACATGTGGCCAGCCCCTGTGTGTCGTGATTTCATCATGGAATGGGCTGCTGTGTTGGAGGAGAGAGTGCAGGTACACAGCAGAGGGCATTTACAGTATGTCTGTGGTGGGGTAACATTGTGTGATGTGCTAATTAGATCTTAATGTTTATGTTTCCTATTCAGCCGAGGATCGTCCCGTCTGACAGCCAGCACGAGAAGAAAGACTGGAAGAGTCACCTCCTCTGCATGTTGGAGGCAGGAGGAGAGTGCGACATGGGACCCCATAAAAGGATCATCATGGACTGGACGTGGGGGATTAAAAGTAGACCTCAGGTGACTATATGATGCAGGACAATGAGGATAATGTGTGCCAGCATTTTCTTCTGGCAGTTGTGTGGCTGGCTGGTGATTAAAGTCTGACCCAGTTTCTTCCTTGCATCTGATAAAGATGATTAAGTAAAGCCTGACCTTGCCAGTCAGTCATCCCTTCATATTTCACACCTCTATTGTTTTGTCATGGGGGTTTTGAGCCCCCTACCATTATATTTCATGCTCTTTTCTTCAATGTCTTACTTCCAGCCCACTATCTGGCCAGGTGAGCCAGTGCTCATGATGCTGGACGACTTGGAGTTCCAGTGGAAGAGGGGCCGTCTGCCCAACCTTCTCCCAGCCATGGAGCTTGTCATGCTGGCCGTGCTGAACGCTGACAACCCTGTAAAGGTCTGGATGTCTTTGATTGAAAACATGAAATATGATGTTCAGCAGCGTAAAGACTGAGAACCATGATATGATGCTACACAACTCACAGTCATGCTTACCTGTCTGTTTAACTCACCATGACTAACTGTGTCTTTGTGTGTCTACATCTGCCTGTGTGATTGTGTGTGTAGGTGGACGTTACTAAGCAATGGCTGGTGAGAAAGCAGAGGAGCCAGAGGATTGGTGAGTACAGCTTTCACACATCATCTGAAGTGTTTTCATCTTGTTAACTTAGTAAAGTTAAATTATGCAGACAGGTGACAAATAAAAGGGAGAATCAACACGAAGGCTGTCAGTAAGTTGGTGTCACCAGAACAGCTTCAGTGCAGCTTAGCATCAATTGTACAATCTCTGAACTCTATTTTTTGTATATGGTGGTGGAGAGTGGTCACTTCAGTCCAAAAGTGTTCAGTTGGGTTGAGATGTGGTGACTCCAAAGGCCACAGCACAGACGTGGCTAAGCCTTGTCTTCTGAGTGGCTGAACACACCCAGGTAACCAGCTGTGGGCAGGGTAGGGATAGAAAAAACAAGCAGGACTGTGGCTCTGGAGGACCAGGGTTAGCCACTTCTGCAGATGATTCACATCAATTCAATTCATTTATATAGCGCCAAATCATAACAAAAGTCATCTCAAGGCCCTTTACAATGTAAGGTTTAAGACCTTACGATACAACTAAATGATAAGGAAAAACCCAACAAATTCCTGTTGAGCAAGCACTAGGCAACAGTGGAGAGCAAAAACTCCCTTTTTAAGAAAGGAAGAAAGCTCCAGCAGAACCAGGCTCAAGGTAGGTGGCCATCTGCCTCGACTGGTTGGAGTGAGTGGAAAGAAAGAGAGAAAAGAACAACAGGTCACAAAACCAATGACAACAACAACAACAAGCAACATCCCTTTCATATTCATCAAACCATCCAGTGACCCCTCATACCCTATGGATCAGGGCATTGTCATCCTGGAGTAGACCACCCCCATCAATATAGACATGTTTCATCATAGGACAAAAGTAATTATTCTCTGAACTACTTTACATTGACTGCAGCATAACAAAGTTAGTGGAGTCAAGCACTCAGGAATGTAATGTTCTCTTGGTTTACCCACACGTGTTTACTCATCTTCTGACCGTATCACTGCTTTTAACATCTCTGGAGACCAGCAGCTGGTGGTTTTACACCACTGAACTCTCAAGTGTCCTGTTTCCATTAGAACTAAGCTGTGGTTACATGAAATGAACAGATGGTGGATGAGAATGAGCAGAAGAGTGTTTGGGTGATGAGTTACAGGTATTACATCACAGTATTTAACCCGAACCCTTCTTTCAGATGCTGTTCGCTACATCCCCCACAGTGGTGAGTAGAAATCATGATTTACTTTGGAATTAAATTCCTATGTCACTGTCATTCAAGTAACATTTTCAATGTTGATTAATCTGTTTATTGGGTGATATGATAAAATGTACTGTCTATCATAATGTATTGTCGTTTGGCTTGATTATAGTTAACAGTTTCAATATAAGAATTGTATTTTCTTTATTTTTATGGTTCGTCTCTAACATTTGATCTGAATATTTTACTGGAGTTTGTAATAAAATAACCATAATGCCTTTGTCCAGCCCTGTTCTCTACACTGTAAAGCTTTCAGTTTGCTTGTGTCCAGCCAAACCAACCGTTCTGTTTTTTGAAATGATTAAACTCATATAACTACAGCTAGGATGTTTAACTTTTTAAAATAGTTTTTTGGTAAAAATATGTAAAGTCAGACTCACTGAATAGCGCTGCTAGCTGTGCAGAGATGTTCACTTTAACAACCATTTCTTCTTTATACTTACAGTGTGGAATTGGATCTGTGATGCAGCAGGTATGAAAACACTTTGCACCTCTTTTGTCCATGCTCTGATATCTGCCTTTCTACATTTACATTTACATTTAGTCATTTGGCAGACACTTTTGTCCAAAGCGACTTACAAGTAAGGTACAAAACAAGCAAAACTCTTAAGTCAAGAAGAAAAACTAAAGCAAAGCAAAGTACTAGCGAGAGAAGTGTGTTCATTTAATGAGATATGAGTGCAATTTTTTATTTTTTTATTTAATTTTTTTTATTAATATGAAAGTGTGTTTGTCTATATGTGGCCCTGCGATAGACTGGTGACCTGTCCAGGGTGTACCCCGCCTCTCGCCCGTAAGCTGGCTGGGATAGGCTGCAGCACTCCCGTGACCCTTGCGGGGACTAAGCGGTATAGAAGATGAATGAATGAATGAATATGAAAGTGCATTTTAAGTGCAAAGAAAGTTGCGGAAAAGTTTCTTCAGCAGTTTTTTGAATATTGGGAGTGAAGTTGCTGATCGTGTAGAGTTGGACGGTTCATTCCACCATTGTGGGACCACAGAGCTGAAGAGCTTTGCAGTGGATTTTTTGTTCTGTGACGGAACAAAAAATCCACTGCAAAGCTCTTCAG
>OMLM01012829.1:0-12930 GCA_900302695.1 Helostoma temminkii
TTCAATATAGAGTGTAAAGACTATTATAGACTTTTCACTGAGGGTGTTTTAGGCGGGGTCTCATTGCTGTCCAACCTTCCCCTGGTGTCCTACAGCCAAAATAGGACCGCAGTTTATAAAATAGATCAGCCCTAAAAATGGGGGGAGATTGTCATATCAGAACTGAGCTACAACCTCCTCCCTCCTCCTGCTGAGAGTAATATCACGTGTACTTCCTCTGGCATGGTCATGAATTTTCATAAAAAGTTTGGAAAACAAAAGTTGGCGAGAACCTGTGGACTTGGGTCAACTCACTATAGAGCTCCAAACTCATTTTGGCCTCCTCCAGCTGAAAGTAGAACCCAGGTGCTTTCTCTGATGACTTTTCATAAATAAATGCAACCAGAATTTCTCCAACCTGTAGGAAATTAGATGCCTCTAAAATCTTGATGTGTTTGTGTTTTGTAATTGCTGTCATTCAACTCGTCACTCTCTACTGGCTCTACTATTTGCTATGGACAAATCACACTTGACAACTTCTACCTGACTGACTAGTTTTACTCCCCTGCTTGCTGGGCATATGTTAACACTGTGTTAACAGTATAGTATAGTACAGTACAGTATAGTGTTAACACTGTATACTGGGGTTTAAGTTGAGGAAGGTTTAAAAGGTATCTAGAATTGGTTACTGCTCAACCCTATTTCAGAATACTCAACTGAAGTCCCAGTCAAGACCAGGTAATTTAGGTAGTGTAATACATTATTACCCTATTTTCCAAGCATTTCCACCATCTGCTGATTCAGATCATAACACTACTAACTTCCCAGGATTTAGACTTCTCTAAACCAAGAGTTTGACATGAGCTTGACAAAATCTTTGATACAGCCCCACTGGAATTTGTTTTGTTTCTCAGGGGACTAGAGACAGATTTGATAGCTCTGCAGAAGCAATGTTTTGTTGATGTCAGCATATAATTGAGTTTGTGCAACAGTGTGTCACTTAGTTACGCACACACACACGAGCACAGACTGTGACAACTGCTTTGTTTTGAGCAAATAAACCTGTATAAGCTACAATATATGAAGTTGTCACATAAAACAATTTCCCTCTTTATTATTTATTGATGAGTTATAGTGGTTATTGAAGTTACAGCGAACTGTTCAGTGGGTTTGCTTTTGTTTTGAGTTTGTTTTCCCCAGGAAAACGCTTTTGCGCAGACAGTATGTTCTCCTTGTTTGTCTTTACAATGCAAAACATAATGCATATTATTATTTTATGTCAGTTATAAATTACCTTATAGTGATCTAAACAACATTATTCAGTGGTTTTGTGCTATGGTGCCTTTGTTGAAAGCCTGTATAGTGTAGTCTGATGGAGGATAATCAAATTCCTCTGTTAGACAAAAGAAAGGCCTTGCGGATATCCTTGACTGCCTCCTTTTCTTTGTTCTCTTCATGTCTATTGTCACCTCTCCTTTTCTTTTTACAGGAGTACTGTATTGCATTATATTAACAGACAGTTATGTTTTGGCCACCCTATTTAAAATTAATAAAGAAGCCAAAACTTTAGAAACACTTGCAGCTTTGCGTATTCCCCAATGGACTGTCTAATGATCTTGAAGGGTGCCTCTAATTTTTACTAAGATGCTTGGAAAAATTTATCTGCCAAGTACCTTGATAAACTGCGCAACTTTTCATTATTTTGAAAAAAACTTTTGCGTTAGCGTATTGTATAGCTGTACTTTAAGATAGGAGGAAGAAAAGGGTTTGAACTTTAGCACGACATCATTATTAAGTACAGCAGAAACTGAATTTATTCCTATTCCCCTAACAAGTCTTCTATTCTCTTTATCTGCCCTCATCTTCATTGTCTGTCCCACCCTCTCATTTATCCATAATTCTCTTCTCAGCGTCCCACTCTGCACCACTGTCAACACATTGAAAACAGCCAGAGGAGGTGTTGGTCGATAATGAGTCTTGCATGCCCCTTCCTGCCATCCTTGCTCCACATCACCCAGCATTATTTTCACCTTTATGATATCATGTCCCCACACCTCTTTGTCCTCTGTTTGATTTTTGGCAATTAGCTTAGCTGTGATGTCAGTTATTCATATTAAGCCATTTTATGTCCACATCATAGTCGACTGTGTATGATAACTATCATGTATAGGAAATAAGTACAAACAAAAAAGTCACAAACTATGTGATATGAAATGTTCTCTTACTTTTGGGTTAATCACCATCCCTGGTGACCTTTTCTAAAAATGCTATGTTATAGTTGTCACACCGAGAAAAGATTTCCACGTGCTAATTGGCCTCAGTGGCGTGACCTCGTTATCAGTTAGACCTGTATATCCACATTGTAGAAAGGTGAGAGTGGGTACAACATTAGACCTTAGACTTAAGGATGGCACCTGCATTCTTAGCTCTTAATATCACTGATATACAATCAATAGAATGGATCTCACGCACAGAAAATCACTGTAATCCAAACATAGTCTGTCAAACAGCACATCGCAGAGACAGATGCTAGTTTTTTATGGGACAGTGAGGTACCCATACACATTTGATAATTAAGATTCACAATACTTTCAGGTAAGGGATTGTTTTATAGTTAAACATCAATCAGCAAATGTACTTTCCATCTGCCATTCACTCCTCTGCATTATACTCCACTGTGGTAATGAATATGTTCCCAAATTGTAGCCTTTTGCTACAGTAGACGTGTCCTCAAAAAACTTTTTATTGCAGAGATTTCTTTTTCCTCCCACAGTTTTTGCATAATATTATCATTGCAAAACTACGCTTGTTTCGTGAAATGTTATGAGACAGACTAGGATATCTAATCCCTGTGAAATCACATAGGAATAATTGCTCCCACAGCCATGAACTTAACGGAGGTTCGCCATGAAGGGATAAAATTGTCACATTCTCAATCACGTAAATGAAATTTTTAAGCCAGTAAATATCAACTTTAGTGGGAGGACAGAAAAATGTTCTGCAGTGTAGGAAACAGTCATACAGAAGGGCACAGCTAATAGGCAGAGCAAAAATGCAGAGTACACCGCCTACATATTTCATGTCCAATAATGCTATTTTAAGCTGTATGTGATACAACTTTAGAAACTGCTCTTTCTTTATCTTTGTTAGAGATATGTTAGAGACCAAAGACACTAAGAAGTCTGTCTCTACAGAGATGTGACTGACGTGGACGTGATCCCTAATAGCTCAACACTCCTGTAGCACATAAAAACTGTTTGTATTAAGTTGTATTAATGTGAACAGGTTTGATATGTTGTTTTTGCTGAAATGTTGTTGCACATGCTCTTATGGGCAATTACTGTACTGCATATACAATATTACAATAAAATATTACAATATTTATAAACCGGTCAGTTTATAAATGGTACAAATGGCAAAATGAACAGTTGTTTAAGCTAAAGTCCTGATGAAGTTAAAGTGTTGGTGAAGAAGATAGAAAGGTCAGCCGATAGAGCCAAGTCATGGTTTAATCCACAACTGCTTTCATCTCCCTCTCTTGCTGTTATTAAATATCTAAATTTGCTGACATTTAGCCTGCAATTTTTTAGGGCTTGTGCGAATTGGTTTTATTTGTAAAGCTGCAGCAACTAATATTGTACACATTTTTTGAGAAATGAAGTGACGTGTTGTCTTTTAGCTGTTAGTTCATTTCATGTGTCTGGGTTAGATACAGGCTTTCTGTTGTTATTCCACTGAGACTGTGCCAATGTTGTTGTTACTGCACATCAGCCCTGTTGCTACCTAGATAAGTGTGTGTTCTCATTTTAAACAAACATAGGAGTAAATCACAGAAAATCACACCAGACAGAGTCGCAAAGTAAGACTGAAAAGGAAGAGTTATTTTACACAGAGCGATAACAGTTAACAGTAGCTTTGCTCAGGAGATCAGCTACATTCAGACATACATAGTTGAAAAACAGGACAGGAGGGGGCAAGCAGGCAAGGTATATCTTAAAAGGTGGGTAGAGTAGCCAAAAATTGTGCTCAAGTAAGAGTAGCGTTACTCGAGAATAATATTACTCAAGTAGAAGTAAGAAGTAGTTATCCAAAAAAGTACTTAAGAGTAAAAAAAGTATTTGGTGAAAAGACTACTCAAGTACAGAGAACTGTTCGATCAAAATGTCTGATTTATTTTTTAGAAATGATGCACTCAGACAAAAATATAAAATAATGTGCAAGTTCTAGTGTTTCCAAATATTGAAATAAAAAAATTAGTAAAATAACAAATTTGTTATAAAATAACATATTAAGGCACGAGAAACGCAATTTTCTTTTTAACAACACGAAGCCATGTAAAGCATAGCTAGCGTATATATGTTTAGACAGTGCAAACGACTTCCATTGACAAGATATATATAGTGTATTGTATATTCGCTTGACCTCCAAGTGGCACATCAGGCTTGTTGAGTTTTTGTATGTTTTGTATTTATACTTTTGTCGTACCATACCATACTGTTGTGGCAAGCTGCATCCCCAGGCTGGATTTTTATTTTAATGGGAGATTTCTTACTTCTGGAACACAACCCTGGTGTTTTGATTTCACTTTGACTCTCTATACAAATAGGGGGAAAAAGGGGGTTAATTATATTTGCCAAATTAAACCCTTAGCCTGCAGGTGTAAACCCCAACAAATAAAGTAATGGATCATCCTTCAGTTTAGTACACGTGCAGGAGGTCTAGCAGAGCATTATTTGTTTTGCCACTGTGTTCCTCGCTGTGCTATCCTGCTTTTAAACAACAGATGCAGAGGTATTTGCTGGCCACCCAGGACTAAAATGGTTTGATGCATTACTCCCCTTTCAACACAACCTTTTTGGTGAATAATGCAAATGTCTGGTGGAACATGTTCTTCAATCTAAAGCGCCACAGTAGTAAAATACTGAAGAATCAGTTCATGTAGTATTGGATTGGTATTTAAAATAGCTATATATCAGAATCAGAATCAGAAAGAGCTTGAAATTGATATATCTATCAACAGAGAACATCAACTCATCAGTTTTGTTATTAGACTTTAAAATATGAGTGATGTGAGCTGAAGCACTACTATAGGCCTAAGAATTATGGAGGTGAGGTATATCGTAGAAATCTATTGTAAACTGGTGCCAATCTACCGAGTGCTTTAAAAAGTTAATTCTAACTAGTAACATAGAGCACACTGAGCAAATTGCCTGTTTCATACAAGGCTAATGAAAAGCCTGCCTTCTACCATCACAGTGAGGCTTATAACAACTGAATATAAATATCAGGGAGTTAATAATACACCACCTTAAATATAAACTTGTATTAGTGTTGTGGACCAGTATGTTGATCTTTGAGCAGGGATACATAGCATAGGGTTATGACAGATTGATGATTATGACTCATTCACATGCAGGCTCTTCAGCATAAAAGGGTATATGGGTCACTGTTCAGAGTAGATCTGTCCTGTGTACCACTTCTACCGCGGATCCAGTATGTTGTTAAAGTACTTGTGAAATTTTATCATCAGTATTCTGTGTCTTAATTACATCGTCAGCTCTGTGCACCAAATTTCCCAATAACAACCAGAATAACAAATTATAGTTTTCCTGGTGTTTTAATTGCACATATTATTTTATGCTTTCTGGCTCCACACAGTATTTTGAAGGTAATAGTCAGTTGCCAGTTGAGTAAATCTAGCTTGTAGAATTGAAAGACTTGGAGCTTACCTTAAATATGATTTGTGCCCATTTTATCTAATTTTTCAAAAGGGCTTAGTGTGAATCTAGACTGTATCTGCCATGGATGCTGCAATAGCTCCTAATGGATTTGTTATACAGTGTGATAAGCTTGTTGATAATGTCACCAGAAAAATGTTAAATTTAACCCTAATCCCTTGTCAATTGCTCCTGATAGTCAAAACGATTTATGTGATGTTATGTGACGACAAACAGCAGACAGGAGAAATTCCCTCCATGTAATCCATTAATACACCATCCCCACACACACTCCAGCATGTTTTATTCTATCTTTGTTTTGGAGGTATAAGCACACATAAAATATACACTTCAGTCATACACTCGCTCATCATGGCTTTCTAACCATGACAGTGCTGCGGGTATTTCATGTCTGTTGATAAGTGTGAGCAGTTGTGTGCTGACCAAGCAGACCCCTGCAGCCTGCAACCCACAGAGGGAAAATGTTTAGTCCACTGACCTCCCATACATCACAGAGTGGCCAATATCTGAGTAAGCACAGACAAGTGTGTGTGTGTGTGTGTGTGTGTGTGTGCTGAGTCTGACTGAAAGGGTGTAGCTATCTGTGTGGTCACTGTACAGTGAATGCCAAGCACAAAATACTGAGATTCTACTTGCAGGAAAGCAGTAATATGAAGTTCTAGGTTAGCTTGGGCCTTCACAGGTAAACTGAACTTCCTGTTTTGACAAAGGTCACTGTGTGCAGTTATTGGTGTTATGTATGAACATGAAATAACTACATCTAATAAACAGTAACAAGCCAATTTGGTAAGGTGATATTTGAACATCTGTAGCAATTGTTTTTGCCTTCTGCTATATGTCCTCTCTATTTTCTGTGTGTCTGATATATTAAAATTTATATCATTTCAAATTGATCAGCCTGGGCTGTAAAGTTGACTTGAGCAGCCGCTGTGAATCAGATTAGTCCCTCAGTACTCTGCATATTAATGTAAATAACCTTGAATGACTTGCTCTTAAATTGAAAACTGATTCCACATGTTTTTAAGTTAAAGTAAGTTGGAAAGAAAACATTATTTAAATATTTAGATATTGCTAAATTAGATATTATTTCCTGACTGTTTAGCCACTCTTATCTTACTTGCAAGTGTGACCCACAGGTCATGTTTTGGAATAGTTATTTCAAACTGGTGGGTCAGATTTAATTTGTTTTGCTCTGATTTGCCTTTATTTTTAATCATTCAGTGTGTTAATCTGTTTGTTCACTCAGCCTTCAGATTGTGGCATTATTTATGTTTCTATAAAATACTTTTGACAAATGTTAAGTTGTGATGTTAAGTTTGTGAAACTGTTATATATTATGTGCAAAAGTTGGTACCCCCTTTTTGTGTGTGTAAAAATTGTTAGATTTTTACCATGCTGTTATTTATGTAATATAGATAAAGATTAAAATCTTTATCTATATATTAAGCCAAAAAAAGGAAAAAACACATGAGCAATACTAAGTGCCTCTGTGATTCAGTAGCTTGTAACGGTAATAACTTGCAGTAATTGTTTCCCATATGTCTTTAGTCATACTATCAGTCTCTTACATTGTTGTAGAGGATTTTGGCCCATTCTTCTTTACAACATCACTTCAGTTCATTGAGCTTTATGGTGATGATGAACTGACCCTCTATAATCTAGCAATGGGGTACTTAATGTTGCCCATCTATTCTCCTAGAGTTACTTGTCCAGATATTTGTTGTCAGCGCCCCATCTTTTTTAACATATGTTGCTGCCATCTATTTAAAAATTGCCAACCTTTGTTCTATTATGAATAAAAAGGTTTTATGAAATTTGCTAATTATTTCCTTTATGTAGATTTTACAGTGTCCCATCTGTTAGAATTGTGTGAAATTAGCTTCTGTAAATAGGTACGCAACAGTATAAGAGAAATAAAAAGGTTCTCAACTTTACTGTCTTTACTTTACATCATCTGAGCTGAGGCTGGCATATGAAAGTTTCAAAAAGAAAAAGTTGAGCTGGGCAATACTGATATGTTGAAACTCTAAAACTTCTTCTCATGGTTTAAATTAATGATCAATAACTGATTTGCTTGATGATAGTGTCTGTGTTACGCATGAGGAACTCTAAAGGGACCATGAGGCAATGTGTTGTAACTACTGCAGAGTGCATGTGTGACTTTTCCATGTGTCTGCTGAAACACTCTCTGCGGCTCATCAAACAGATCTTAAATAGGGAAAAGACACATTTTCATTAAACTCATTTGGTCA
Organism: Helostoma temminkii; assembly: GCA_900302695.1. NCBI lineage: Eukaryota > Metazoa > Chordata > Actinopteri > Anabantiformes > Helostomatidae > Helostoma > Helostoma temminkii. The sequence goes on from OMLM01012829.1 coordinate 7,970, forward strand.
TTTGGTCCAAACTAGTTCTAAGTAAGGAAATGCATTTTATTTTTTCTGCCCTTGTTTTCAGTGTTAAGATTGTTTTCACATTTGTATTTTATTCACTAAAATCACTGAATTCACGTATTTGTCAACATGCAGCTTCCAGATTATTAATTATAATCTGCAGTTGTTGTAAAGAGGGAATCACTTGTACAGATTAGATTTTTGTTTGCTCAAGACAGACACGATAACTGAACAAAAAACACAAGACAAGTTGGCTTAAATATGCTCAAAATTATGTAAATAAGCAAGTGAAGTTTTTGGAATTTGTGTAGTTCTTTGGAGCTTTTTATGTGTGTGGATCATATGTCTGGAGGAAGAAAAATGAAGCATATGCTGGAAGAATCACTTGGTGGTGGGTCAGTGATGCCCTGGGGCTGCTTTGCTTCCTGTAGCATTGAAACCTGCATGTGGAAGGCAAGATGTATTTATTTAAGTATGAAGATGTTCTAGGAAAAAACATCATGCTGCAAAATTCTGGCTGCACCTTTTTACCACTACAGATGACAGATTAAGCATAGGAAGAGTTGTGTCATCTGGCAGACGCACGCAGCTGACAATGTGTTACTGCAACGTGGTGCTGCAGCATAGTAATCATGAAGGAGAGGCGTGTCCTATTCCTTCTCTCCTATCCAGGAAACGTCAACAGGCTGCATTAAACACACCCCTGGCAGTTATGTTTTACAAGCTGTTTATTTTAACTTGCAGAAGTTCTTTGATATCCTGAAAAAGTGCATTATGGGGAGTTCTGATGCTGCATCTCCCACTGTTTGGGTCATGTTTGATTTAACCTGCCTAACACCCTCCCAGTCAGCAGACGCAATGGATAAAAATGATGGATCAAACTCAGATGCCATGCTCCCTGCAAACACACAACCTCGAAAACCTAATAACAGCCTATTTAGTGGGTCAACTTTATGATGGGGTTCATGATGTATTGGGCAATCTTCTGCTCACACCCTGCAGCGCTCCAGCCCTTTTTTCCTGCCTTTACAACATAATGACCAACTGGGCCTGAGATACAGCAGTCTAGGTGAAGTGGAGGCAAGCACTGAGGCAGAGAGAGAGAGAGCATGGAAAAAAACTATATTAAACTAGAACTGGCATGTGTTGTCCTCTCTCACTCCTCTCACTAATGACCTTCCGAGTAACTAAACCATCAATTCTTGGAGCACTTTTTCATTCCACCTCAAGCTGTATTCATGAATCAAATGAGAATTATGTAGCATATGACCTTTGGTATAGACCTTCAGCTGCAAAATCTTTTGGCAAAGTATTTATCCGTTCAGTGATTGGTATTGATCAAAAATAGTATGAACAGGAGTGACATGGGTGAGATAACTATTTTGTGCTATGGAAAGGCACAAATCATTATCTATTTTAGCTTATGTGAAATTGATGCACTAAACTGACTTTTTCTCATTCAATATCAATTCTGACACTTTAATTCTGATTATTTGAGGATACAGAGAACAGGCCTGTTACACATTAATTTGTCATTATGCAGTTTTTAAAAAAAACTAATTTCAATATGTTCCTGTCCAATTGTGAACTGTAAGATTCTAATGGTGGTGCATAGACATACTGTATATCCTTCAGCTACTGATTGTATAACAGTATAGTTAAAGGCTAACTCATGGTTACTGAATGCTGTCTCTGCAGTACAGATATGCACATGTTCCTATTATACTGTACTGTATGTCAAACACAGCTGCAATACTTTTACTTTATACCAATACTTTCCCCTGTTGTTTATCCCTGTAAACATTCTTCTTTAATTAATTCTTCTTTAAACTGCAGTTAAAATTAACTTTAGCATGATTATATACGTGTAATATTTTTTCTCAAAACATACAGAATATTGTGGCATGAGCCAAATCGTGCAGCCCTAATGTCAACTGAAAACTCTGTATCTTTTGCAGTGACATGTGGATTTTTCTCCACCCTCCCTGGAAATCTGGTTGCAGCCTTTAATAGCTTCCTTCCTCTGCCACATGCAGGTAGTGTAGCCACTGTTGTTTTAACTTTCAGTACTTTCATTTTTTTGTTCCCATTTATTTGTTTATGAAAGCAAATCCCTAATATTTTTGGCAATTTAAAAGAATTGCCAGTACCTCATATGCAAATGTATGTTTTTATGAGGGATTCTATGAGGGCTGAAGTAGTCATTGAATGTTGCATTTTGTGTTGAATTTGGAGGAAATAATTGTAGTATTAGTTGTGTTGAGCTATTTAAATTGGTCCTGTTTGATTTATTTATTGCAGCCAGATGAAAGTTAGTAAGTTAAAAAATAAACGTATTTTGAAATGGGGGGTGAAATTTTTTGAGAGCAACTGTTTTTCTTAAGGAATGAATTTAAATAGCCTGATGCACCCAAAATCACCACCTTCAAAAACACGTCACACCTTAATTCATAGGAAGTTCTTGATTGTTCACCACAGTCCTTCATCTTTTTTTAAAGGTGCAAAATGAACACTGAATAGGTTTTTTATTTTTCCAGATATGAAAATATTGAACTCCTTGCCAAATGTAAGCATCACATGTGAATATGTGTATGTCATTTCTACTTATTTTGACATCTTCTTGAGACTGTATTGGCCTATGGCCCATTGTGTATGCTTTTCACAACACTGGTAGTACCGGAATATAGGAGAACCAATTACCAGTACGTCTTACAACTCTACCTACTTTTACATACATACATCTGCCCCTTCAGTCTAAGTCATCGCAACTTTTGTGAGTCTTTTAAATCAGTAAGAGATAAAAACGTCTAATTCTGTAAAGGATCAAAACATAAACATTTTTTGTGGAGGGCACACTTGTGATGAAAAGTGGGATCTTTGCACTGGCTCAGTGAGCATCACAGCTCCAATGTGCGTAACAGAATTATGAAGCGGGAGATTGACTCCACTCCCAGAACCGCAGAGCAAAGCATCACGGTAGATTGGCTATGGATCCTTCGTTCCCACCCTCGCCCCCCGGCTCTCTGTCCCTCTTCCTCTCTTCCCATCTCCCTCTGTGCCTGGAGATGCCTGAAGAGCCTTGACTTATCCCAAATGGAAAACAATGAGCCACCTCAGAGGAGGAGTTGGTGCCCACACAAAACGGGAGAAATGGAGCATCAAGTCAAGAGACGGAGAACTAATTTTGAGAGATGAATGTGCCATGAATGAATGTAAGGGAGGGAGGAGTGTGCTTTTTGAGATGATGTGATGTGAGAGTAGTGAAGTCTTTTATCTTTTCCAGTAGTTTGTGATGTCAGAAATTGTCAGTGTTGAGACGTACAGCAGAAACACTGCTTGTGTAATCTCTTTTAGGTAACAGTAATCAACTCATGATTGCTCAGTTTTTCTTACTTAGGGTTATAAATGAGGGGATTCTTCAGCACACTTATCCAAAGCCTGTGGATCTGTTCTATTTTTTGGATAACACTCATATATTTTAATATTTATTGATGTTAATATTATACTTAACATTTACGCTGTAAATAATTACACACAAACTTTTCTGTTTGTGTCGTCTATCACTGTTAGTGTTGTACACTGTTTTTCTTTGCCCTCACTGTTTGTGTAGGTCTTTGCTCTACAGTGAGCTGCACACATTTACTGTTTGTAAAAGCGTTAAAGGGTGAAGACGGTAATTGTCCTTTTAAATTTTTAGCGTAAGCACTGTGGACAGTTTTCCTTTGGCTGGGTCCAAAATCTGCTTATTCATAAGCCTGACTGCTACATCGAGCAGCATGATCTTCACCACGTGGTGCACGTAAATAGAAGTTCAACATGGTGTGACATCGAATTTGCATTTTCTGTACACTAAAGAGATTATTAGAGAAGATAACTGCCACACTGACAGATAATGAAAGTTGTTGCTTCACTTGCCTGCACATTATGGCTACCTCTATGTCCTCCATTCCTTAAATGTGCTGATTGTGCATTTTCTTTCAGAAATTGAATACAATAACATCCACAAGGTTTTTCATGGCCTGTGGAGGAAGAACATTTTCACAGAAAACGTGAAAAACGTACCGCTTATGCACCTTACCTTCTACAATTTATCATCAGCTAAATTGTTATATCCTCGAGTATTGCTATGATTTATTAATGTTGTGCATTACGTGTATTTTTATGTTATGCTAGAAGCTTTTCAGTTTCGTCAGGAATGGATATGCTTTAATTTGCCCCCTAATAGTTATACATTATATTTTTCCGGATTAACTCGACTCCACATTAAGCTACTATTATATTATTGTAGTCCTTATTCAAGACCAGACCAAGCAAATGGAAGATGATATTGTTCTGTTGAGGCTGTGTTAGAGATTAGGAGATTAGGAGATTATTGGATGATTCATCTCACAGACTGATTCTACCAAAAGCCAGACAGAACACTTCAGGTGCTCTTTTGTGCCCACTGCCATGAGGCTGTACAACAGTATTTGTGCACCATCTCATTAATAATTGAAACAATTACATTTTCATTGCTTTTTATTTTGCATTCATGTTGCTGTAACAAGTGAATTTCCCCATAGGGGATCATTAAAGTATTAACTTATCTTAATAAGAGTACCAGCAGATATTTCCACAATGTGGACATCTGAAGAGAAGATAAAAGTGAATATCTGTTCACAAGTCACAGACTTGATAAAAGGAGGGACATTAAGCTACAAGAATCTGTTTTCAAAGAATGTTTAGATTAAGTTGATCAGTGTTTTGTCATTAAGAAGATAATTTGTATTGAGCTGCTAATCTGATCACGTGGACCCTGTGAACTCCTTCAAAACTTTTCAAATTTTCTACATATATTTTTACCTAAAAAGAAGTTCAAATCTCCCTCATCTCTCTCTCTCTCTCTCTCTCTCTCTCTCTCTCTCTCTCTCTCTCTCTCTCTCTCTCTCTCTCTCTCTCATCCTCTCTCTCTCTCTCTCTCTAAG